>JAOWMA010000378.1:0-14583 GCA_025962755.1 Colletotrichum tropicicola
AATGGAGGGGGGCGTGCTCGGTGTGTTCGGCGCCATTCCACCGCCTTTGGCGTGCGGGGGCCCCCCCCCCCGGCCGGGGGGGGGGGGGGGGGGGGGGGGGGGGGGGGGGGGGGGTTTCGCGATGACTGCCGCCAAGTGGTTGACGACGGCATTCCGGCGAACCCATCCCTGGTGCCACCGCCGTTTGACAGCTCAGCCTCCGAACCCTTTTTCACGACTCACGACGAGCGGGGTGAAGTGGTGGTGAAGTGGTAGTCCTGGGAGCTGACGACGTTCAATCTGGGGCCAAAGTTTGAGGGGGGCTCAAGATCGGATCAAAATGGTCCGCCTGTCAGTTGGCAATGGCAAAGCCGAGCGAGACCAGGTCTCGAGACGCTGGTGCAGATTGGAAAAATGCACGGGCGCCCATGTTCCGTCACGGACAGCAGTTTGAACAGAACAGGATCGAGGAACCATGACATTGTTTGATTCATTACGGTCTGGGCGACCTATGTAGAAATCCCACTAGTCTAGCTTCTCTCATCGCTAAGGTGAGCCACGCCCCTACGACGCGCCTCTCTAGTCCACCAATACCATCCACGAAAGTCCAGAATATTTTTTGGTGTCGGCAGAGAGACACCCAAATCGCCTAAAGGACGATGGTCTTGCCTTGTGAGCTAAATGGCGAAGCCGATGCCGTGAATAAAAAGACGACGCTCTCCATGTGGTATCATATCGAAGAAACCGATCCGCAATAGAATGTAAATCCTGACAAAGAAAAGGTGAAAGAATGAAGAGTCGTTGATCATCTGTGGTCCGTTACCACTGGTTGTGTATGGCGTAAATCGGAAAACTGTCGTAGCTGCAGGGCGCTGCAGGCGCGTCAGGCGTGAAGCCTCACCGTCACTGGGAGAGCGTTGTGTCTTCCTCGTCGTCGGTGAGAGTTTGCAGTGTCATGGGATCCCGGAGGCGTCTCGCCTTGTGGATCGCCACGAGGTAGTCGACAAGGCCCTCCGCATCAACACGCAATGCCTCAAGTTCGTCCTTGGTGCATCCGGCTGTGCTGGAGTCCTTGCTGGGGTAGCGGTATGCCGCAAAGACGATACCGTGGTCGTTTTGCGCAAGGTTTAGGGCGCCCGAGTTGCGAGGGCTCGAGTTTGCTGACACTCTCCGTCCCGTGGCCGTGTGGAATGCGTGGCCATAGCCACGTGCAAATTCACCAACCTGCGCATCGTCGCTGCGATATTCCATCCAGCCCTCGTGCTTCAGGATCTTGGACTGGACTGTTGCTGAGATGCGGAAGGGGCTGTTGAGGTTTGACAGACCATAGGCAGCGAGGAGACGACCGGTCATGCCCGGTGCTGTGTCCACCTTGGGCCCTTCCATGGGCCCGAGGAGCGAGTGCCTCGCACTGACGGGCCTCGACGACAAGTCCAAGGAGGCGCGGTAGGGTGAAGACGGATACTCGGATGGGTGTTCAGGCCACAAGTTAACAATGTAGACGAGGTCAAACTTGTGCTTGGCGGCGATCTGAGCGACTTGCAAAGCTCCTTCCTTGGCAACGTCGTCTGCGTAGATGGATGAAGTCCGCCTCGAGGGAAGAGATGAGGACGTCGAGGCTGGAGTCGGCGGGGACGGCGGGGTTCGAAGGGGGGCTGGGATAATCGGGGTATCCGGGACGTCTTCCAACTCGGGCTCCTCCAAAATGTCGTCGTCGGAGAGGGCGAAGAAATCCTTAACGTCTCCTCCCATGAGAATCTGGCTCGATGAAGTCACGGACTTGTGAGGTCTCGACTGGCCTTGCGGGCGGCGCAGTGCGGCAGCTTTCTCTTCCCTGCGACGCCTGGTTGCGGCGGCGGCGGACTTCCTCTTGGCCATGCTCAAGTCCGTCGAGTCTATCGATCGCCTGTCGTGTAAGGGCCTCATCTCTGGCGATGCAGCAGGTGTCGGTAGACCACTGCTGAGGGAGGATGAGGGTCGGCCGACCTGGGAGCCCTTTATGCTCGACTCATCCTCATGGTCCGAGGAGGGCGGGGTGTCGGCTCGTGGAGGTAGGGTGACGGAGCTGTGGCGGTGCTCGAGGGAAACTTTATGCACCGGGGGTAGAGTTTTGGCCGACGACGTAGCGCAAGCGGGCGAAGCCGGCAAGCGGCCTGTGGGAGGAGCAGGGAAATCGAACCCGCGCAAAGTTGCCACTGGCTGACTTTCCCGTCTGTAGTTGAGCGACATGGAGCGGGCCGGCATTGCGAGGGTTGATGTGCTTGCGGTGCTCAGGTGGGAGAGGTGAATTGAAATGCGCTCGGACTGATTCTCGGGAAGACTCTGGGTGCGCCTCTCATTTTGAGATGCCACTATGCGTTCATCTCTAGCCTTCATCCGGGAGACACGCGGGCGAATAAACGACGGCTGGGGGAAGCTGTGATCCAAGCTGGCGGTTTTGGGTCCTGGCAAATCGAAGGGTGCCGGACTGGTCTGAATCGAGAGATCCTTTCTCTTGGAGAAGAGCCTTTCCAGGCGATCAAAACTGGTAGGCATTGTGAAAGAGGCCGGAAGCCAGCTGACTCACGAGGTACCTTTTGGTGTAAGTGTTGGTGAGTTTCATTCACTCCTCGGCAGGGCGGGCGAGGGATGGTTTGGATCGAGGCGGGGTGCACTCACCAGTGAGAGAAGTGATTATAAGTAAGAGATGGAAGCGTCGAAGGACGATGGTGGGACAGAGGGGACAAGGAAAATAGAAAAAGAAATTTTGTGAGAGGCAAAGTTTGTGGAAGTCGAATGGGGGGGGGGGGAAGGAGCGAGCCAGAGGCCTCGGCCGAAATGTTGGGACGCTGGCTGAGGTGAGGTCACAGTAAGACAGGAACTCGGCGTCCACGACGGAAGGCAGGAACACCCGGACAGGAGCGATTCCCGTCGAGGAGGATAAGTCGAGCAAGAGTCGATGAGTTCGAGTGAGTCGAGTGAGTCGAGTCTCACTGGGATCGGCTGGAGGAATCCAGAACACTGAGGGTGACGCGAGTACAGGACCGTAATAAGGCGAGATGCCGGACACAGGGCAAGCTGACTCCCTCTTCTGCGCAACGTCGACTGGGCGTGTTCGAGGGTGAGCAGCCGAAGGACGGGTGACACAGGGACCCTGATCGAGAAAGGCGCGGGGCGATTGGCCGAAGAAGATGCTCGTGCGATGAAGGTTGTCTAACCCGTCGGTGAGACAATGATCAAGGTGAGATGGGCCGCAATATATATGAAAGGGCCTCGTCCCGTCTGTCTGTGCTGGCTGGAGGTCGGTCGGAGGCTGGATGTCGTGGGAACGGGTCGCGTTTTGTAATAGGTGTTTAATAGAGGAGGAGGAGAAGGGGGACTAAGGCAAGGTGAAGGCAGACGATGAAGAAAAAGAAAGGAAAAAAGTGGACAGAAGCTCTGTGTCCCTTCGGGAGCAGACAGGATGAAGCCGATCTGAAAGGGCCGAACGGGTGAGAATTAAGGTATGATAATACCCCGGAGTCTTGGGATTAAAAAAAATTAAGAGTTGACCGAAGATCAGCATAGAGCCGAAGGAGGGACACGGTCTTTGAAGGGTCTGGAGACGTGAAGGCTTTAAGATGCTCGAGGCGTATTGAAACCCGGAGACAGCCAGTGCTAGTGCTACCTTGGACGAGGTGCTCAGATCCAGGCCGGGTCACAGTTCTGGGGCCAGGGCTAGGTCCAGGTCCATGTCGAGCTGCCACCCAGCGGACGGGAGCTGCACTTCAGAAGATGTGGCTTGCCTGTGTCTCTGTCGTGTCTCGACTCTCGCGGCGTCTCTGATGTAAGGTGGTCGCTTTCGAGTTGGGCCGGGCGTGGGAGCGGGAGTGCAAGTAGTGGGAGCGGGAGTGGGTGGTGAGGGCGTACGGCATTAGTAGTTTAGTACCAAGGTAGTAGTGTCGTGCGTAGGTCGCAGCGGTAGTAGAGCAGCCGGGGCTGGCTGCTGGGCCCGGAGCCGGGGTACGTACCGCAGGCCCAGGAAGGCAAGGATGGGATTGGGCGGCGCCTCCTGGGAGCGGGTACGTACCTGCAGTTCACGTCGAGCCGGTGCCACATGCGTCTCCGTCCCAGGGAAGGCGCAGACCGGGGTGAGTCCGCGGGCGGGAGAGGCGACTGGAGGTGGGAAGGTGGGGTGGGGCGCCAGACTCCATGGATGGAGCCGAGAGCGTGCAAAGGGCTCTGCGGACTTTTTCAGTGGATGTGAGTGGGAACGCTGCAGAGGCAGAGGAGACAGACAGGGGAGCAGCACGCTCATGGCTGGGCAGGGATTGTGAAGGGCTCACGGACGTTGTGACTGGACATGTTTCTCCCGTCGCCCCCAGCGAGAGCGAGCAGCTGTGGTGGCCAGCTACCAAAGTACCTGAGGCAGGAGGTCCTGTCAGATCAGGAGCAGCCAGCAAAAAGCAGGAGCAGATTGGAAGGCACGGCAACAACAGCAACAGCAACGGCAGGAGCACAGGCAGGAGGCTCCGAGCACCTCCCTCCCTCTCTCGAACCGAATCCAGATAAGGCATCTGCTCAGATACGGATATGGGCTGCTCCTGCCTCCCGAGTCCCATGTCTGGGCGGCAACAAGGCACAGAGCAGGGCAAGGGCACAGCATGTGTGCTCCGCCGGGTTGCGACTCTGAAGTTGCCTGTCTCGAGGAAAGGAGGGAAAAAGGGATGGAAAAGAAAAAGGGCACTGACATTCCACGATGAAGCAATACTTGGGTAGCAAGATGAGAGGAGCACATCCACGCGACAAGGGTCCATGCCTGACGGAGGAATGGGCGCCGCTACCTTACCTTGGGCAGGAGGCACCAGGCAGGGGCAGGAGCAGGAGGCAGGAGCAACGGAGCAAGGACTCAGGAGGCAGGCTCGAGGCACAAGGCACAAGGCACGGCAACTGCAGGTGCAACTGCAAGTGAACTTTTTTTTTTCTTACTCTGTCTCTCCCCCAATCACGTCTCGATTTTCGCTCATTTTTTGGCCCTTCTGTCACTTCGCCCAGACCTCCCGGCTCCTTTCCCGCAGCGCCTCCATGCAAGTGCCTCGCAGACAACTTATCACAATGTTTCGTTTCGTTTCTTTTTCATCGCCCACAAAATGACCGATTTTCGACTCCTTTTTCTCACCAGCCCATCATCGGCGTCCGTCGCCTGTCGCCCGTCCCCTCCTGCGGGACTCGGAGGTCAAAGCAAGAAACAGCGGAAAATATCACCGGCCACCCATCTAATCGGGCCATGTTCCGTCTGAACGCAATAGCTCAAGCACTGGCCTGGACGACGTTGGACCTCGACATGCCCCCAACCTCAGTGCGTCAACCAATCCGCGCCAAGACTCCTTGCCTTACGGATACTTCCTCGACTTACTCAACTCTGTGTAACGCTCGTGTACCCTGTCTACCGGCACTGTCAGTGGAGGATGTCATCCACCTGCCGCTCCTGACATCAATCGCGCAAATCACCGTCGTCCTGATTTTCTGCATCGTCTGGCAAGCAAACCCCAGCTTCCTGCCCAGAGCAGACGGGTCTTGGCTGCCGAGACCGCCGCGCAAATCTGCGGAATAAACTCAAGACAGAGCTTCTGATCGCAGAACACACGTGCCATGCGGCAAAGCAAACAAAACAAATCATCACCGAGCGTGTCTCCATCCAGACACGCCATGCACCACACGTTTCTTGGTTCTCGCTGATGAGCTGAAGCTGTCAAGCCGGCCAAATCCCCGGAATCAGGCATGGCTCGGAGAAGCAGTGCGCCCAGTTCGACACGATGACTTGATGATCGACCCCGTCGACCCCGGTTCCCGACAGCGAAGCTTTGACATAACGGCCTTCATTATTGACAGCACCACCCAAGCTCCTCTCTCGCTTGCATGCAACCGGGCTCGAGCGTCGTCTTCAACACTGGTACGACGCTACACTGTGACTGGGCATCGCTGGCTGCTTGTCTGCATCCCCTCGACACGACTCGCCTCATCGTCAGAGCGCAAAGCGTAGGCTCAAACCCAACGGCCAGGGCAAGGCACGCCACTCTCGCAGCAACCTTGGGCCGTCTCAAGAGCCAAGAGTCGCCGTACCGCTGTACCTTACAGATAGACACCCTGCCGCAAGGGATAGATCGCCGCCGCTAATGCGAACATACAAGACTCGTCGACATCAGACGAGTTTTTTCCTAGGAGTTCATCGCAGCCACCACGCCGCATCTAGGGCCGAAATCCAATCCAATTGGAGCCCATCCAAAATACTCGGTTGACGTTGGTAGTCGATGCTTGGACGGCACACCCTCGCCGCAGCACACGCGACCTGTATCCATCTCTCTCCCTTTACCGACGCTTACTGCATCCTAACCGAGTGTTGCGGCTTTGGCTGTCTCCAACTCCAATATCCGTCAGCAAAACCCACCAGGTTGCTACGCTAGCTTCGGAAGCAGCTCATTTCTGCCCATAACGTAATTACGCTCTGGGTCCTGGAAAACTCCGACTGGTCCTGACAAATTGGACCCTTGACCCAAAGTCTCCATATCAATCTTCGCCGAGGCTCCGCCTTTACCAAAAGGGCCGCTGCTGCTGCCGAACGCCGTCAAAAACTTTCCTTTCGGTCGGCAGCCCGGTCCAGCCACCAATGGCTTGGTTCTTGTGACGAGATGACACTACAGCGTACGGCCGCGAAACGTTCCCGATGCAGGGTCTAGACTTCAGATCCAACATCTTCATCGGTTTCAACGAGCGCCAGCCCACGATCCTTGCGGCATTGCCGTTCCCTAATCCTTTAGTCTCCCACCCGACGTCAACTCGGACGACGTCGCATCCTACCTCTCAACGTTCGGTTGTGCGGCCTAGATACACCCCGCTCACAGGGAGAGTCGCATCAAGCCTCAAGACAAACGGCGAAGACATCTCCACGCTGCCACTCAGCAAGTGCGAGCTAGGCATGACACGACGCAAGGGATAAGCCAGCTCGACCAGCATCTTGCGCAGGGAGCCCGCTGATATCGAGGCGATTTCACACGGCGGCATTGGCCAGCACCAGGAAACACGACCGCCGCCTGCACGTTACGAATGATGGTACGCGAGGCCCAATGGGGATCTTAATTCGTCATAGCCTCTCCCTTTGCTTCTCGGCTGACCAATCCCTCACCCCCATCACAACCTCTCGACAGTGTCGTGATACTACCATGTTCATGAAGTAAGGCTCAAATGTTCGGACAGACCTGTCTGTCGAATGGATGCCGACTACTTGTCGCCACTGCCATTAAGTTGAATGCTCCGGCCAAAGTCTGAAAGCACGTTGGTTTCATGAGCTTCGGTCACATCTCCGCCCTGAGACGGGCAGATTTTCCCTCGTCGGCCGTCGAAGTCCGAACCTTAAGTTCATCGATGCTCAACGGGTGTCTTCAAACGACTGCCATTGGCGATGTGGCTGTTTTCAGGGTCCTGGCTCGGACGCATTCCTCAAGCGACCCCCATCGTACGGAAACATCAGAGCTGACGACTGAGACAAGCGCTCCGGATGCCGCAACCCACTGCTTCCGAATGCATGCACGCGTGCACGCCGAGGCCCGCCACAGCTCATTCGGATGCCGGAGGCCAGCCGGCCCATCCAATTGAGTGTTTCCCAGCGGAAATCGGGTGGCAGGCAGAGAAGTGGCTCATGGGGCAGGCAGGATGTTTCCTTCGGGAGGCCAGTTCTCTGCCGTGACCTGAAGTTCCCGAGTCAGCATTGTCAAGCGAGGCCGCGCCACAGTCTCATTTGCTTCCTTTTTCGAGACGTTGAGAGCATTTACCTGATATTCTGGAATTCCGGTTACCTTCGCCTCCTTCAGAAGCGTCGTATCGAGGGTCCTGTGACCCTGGCGATGCTGATAGTCTGATACCCGGACCTCTTTCGCTCTTTCCGACTTGACTTTGCCTCGTTCTCCCTGCGCTTGACATGCCCTCCTTGGAGGAGGTTGCGCAAGGAGGTTCAGACGGTGGAAGACCAAGGTCCGCCGAATGCTAAGCCTCCGAGCCGATCGCAGGGCCCACAACGGCCGTGCTTGCGACCTTGAGAGGCTCTCTCCCAATGGCAAGAGATCGGTGCAGGATTGAAATCATCGCCATGTGCCCTAACATTCAGAAGTAAGCACACTTAAGGTTGTAGCTGAGCTGCACTGCAGTTGTCGGTCGAATGAGCAGTTCCCCGTTCAGCCACCTCATGTCAACTTGACCGTGCAAAGGCCTAATGGACACATTGACTAAACTAGAAGACACTAGACCATATTCGGGACGCCGCAGCGGTCGCCGAAGACTCACCAAGTATCTCAAAAACTTAGCAGTTTACTGCCTGCTTAAACACCTTTCTAAACTAGAAGACGTGCAAGAAGGTGCAAGTAACTGTGGTATGGCAACGTGGTACATTTGGGCCCCTCTAAATTGCTCAGGACGACTAGACTTGAGACCTGCGTGATGAGCAGGATGGCGCAAGCCAACAAGCGAGAAAGAAAAAGCAACAATACCACCCACCCACACATACACGTACACAATTACAGGCAGAATTTGAAAGTCTTCTTCTTTTCTGGTCTGGAGACACCAATGAAGCTCTTCAGCGTCTGAGAGCAGTCGACAGCTAACGCTTCCCAGCAGGCAAGTCAAACCGGATAAGACAACATGATTCTAACCCACGTCCACCCAGGCGATGAAGATGCTCTAAAACGACATGCAGCAGCATGTAATAATCACATCAACACAGCTGAATCAGACATAAGAGAAAAAGCAAATTGAACACTGGCACGTGGGCTTGGGCACGAAGTTGCGGTAACGCGAGGAGCTGCAGCGTGCCGCGCTTTCCACCCGCCCCCGGAGCTCGCGAACCTGGCGTACTGCGCCCATGGGGTCTTCCTGTCCCAGTCAAAATAGCTAGCCAGTGGTCAAACTTGAAGATTGGTGGCTTGACGGCTCAAAACTCCAGCTTGCCCTATACCGCTGTTGGTGAACGGACACGGGTAGAAGAAAACACTTGCCTGCCACTAGGGTCCGGATCGCCGATCTTGAAGCTTGTTTGGCCTTCGGCTCTTCTTCTCTTCTCCTGTTGATGCCTCGAACCGACTTGTCTTCCAAGGTCCTCGGGCCCTTGCGGACGGCCGTAACCCCAAGCAATCCCATCGTACACTGATCGCAACACAGGCCCACCCCGTCTCACGAAGAAGACTGGTCTAATTTCAGCCCCCTCTTTCTTCCGATCTCCAAACCGTCACCATTAAGACCGTACCCGGCTAGATTCTTATCTTATTACAAATGCAGCTACCCGCGCTGCATCGTTGGTAGGTCATACCAGCCAGGAGCGGCTTTGGTCAGAACGCCACAGTTGTCCTCCGCTAATCACACCCAAATCATTACTGTTTGCGGCATATTTGATCCTTTTTCCGTTATAACACGACCGCAGAACCGAGGATGCCACAGTCTTCATTTATGATGCGGAGTAACATCATCAACCTCGAAAGCCATGCGCCTCTATGGAGGAATTGCGCTCGTCCAGCATCTTGGCTGAAACCCCAAGCAGAGACAGCAACGTGTTTCTGCCAAGCTTACCTATGAAGGACAGCCAACCTCCAAAAAGCAAGAAAATAAATGATTGAGTTGAACTACGAATCAGAGCCTGGAGTTCAACCCGATGACGATATTGTTACCGTTGGCGTCTTCAGGATGCAGAGCTGGCGATGCAAGGGACATACGAATCCCGCATACATATCGAGCTAATCGTGGCACAACTGAAAAGTCAAGATGAAGTAGGGAGGACGTCCCGCCACAAGAGTTACACCGGATCATATCAGCCCTGCAGCCGGAAGCGACTGGCGGCGCCACCAACTGACTTACACCCCCCGGTGAGTGCAGTCAAAGTAGGTACGTATCTCAGCTTTCCTCCGGCAGTTAGGCAACTATCCACGGCGTAGCCGGATGCTGAGCTCTGTTTCCGATGTGCGGCGGCCGGACCAGAGTATGCCATGGACTTGGGGCAGGCTGACAGATATGACCGATTGCTGCCAGACGACTCGACCAGTTACCGGAGGCTTTACTTTCCAAGCTTAGATCCTCATGCGGTTGGTCACACTCACGATCTGGAATGTCGGGCACCCAGGGTGCGGCCGTACGAGGAGTATGTGATCTCCCATCTTGAGGCCTTGGATGGTTTCCAGGTTCTGGGATTCTGATGCAGATAGCAGGGATATTCTTCACCCATGTCGCCTCGTGGATCCGGGATTTACACACATGGCAGAAAGAGATTCGAGAAGTCTCGAGGAACGACAAGTCTTCATTTCCACGCGACCGTTTCACAGGGAAAATTTCTCATTTTCTTTGCAGAGTTGGCGTTGCAAACCAAGACAAGCCCCCAAGAGCCTTTGCCCAACGACTTTCCGTCCGAGAGAAACAGAGACATGGTAATCTGCGAGGCTACAGAGGGATAAGAAGTGGAAATGAACCGAGAAAGCTCAGCTAGTAATGTGCCAATTACAAGGAGGACTCGGCACCGAGGAAAGGCTCACCGTACGACAGCTCGATGCCACGTTGCAGACAGAGGTTGGGGTGTAAGATCATCCACCAACCTGAAAAGATGAGTGATCCAAGCACATTCACGATTGAGAAGAGTACTAACTCAGCTCCGAGAATCCATCACTGCGGCTGTCAAATGTTGTCCAAAATGCACCAAGCTGCCTTGTCAGGTTATTAGCTTGTGTTGTCAATCTATTCGCCGATCTCGCGGGCAATCTCGGGCCACTGTCAATGGGGTTGGAAAAGTCCCAAATTTTCCGGTTGATGGGCCTGCAGAGGCGCACTCCAGTTCCAAGGGACTCGGTATGTGAACTCCCGACCCTTCTTGTTGAAACCAGAATCTTCCTTGGGGATAGCGACTGAGACAGGCGCTCTCGTCTCGGCAGAGTCCTTCACCAAAGTCTCTTGCGGGACGAATGCTTGAGGCTGGAACGAATCTTGATCAGGGGTCGTTGCCGTAAGATGTTTAGTCTCAGCTAAGAGATGGTTTGACTGTTTGGGTAGCTGAGGGAAATCTCTATCGCGGAAGTGAATCCCCATTTCCGGTTGCCAAACGCTGCTGTTGTCCTGCTGGCTGTGATACTCAGCTGGTATCGACAATGCCGCAGTTCCTAGTCCAGTGGCTGGGCTGCAGATGCGTTTGCGGGCGTCTCTGCGGTCGAATGCAGTTGGCACGTATGTCGAGGGACTATGTTGCGCACCTAGGGGACCCATGGTCTTGTGGGCATCTTTTTGCGCAGCGATCTGCGTGGAGCTCGAAGTCATGGCGATGCATTCTGGTACGTCGCTCATGGCGTCGACGCACCGCAAAAGGTCGCGGTGCAGCTCTAGCTTCTCGATGATGCGGTTCAACAAGTCCTCGTCTTCGCTGAGTAAGAGATCGCGGATGGTTCTCTGCTCGTCGTGTTCGGCGCGACTAGACTCCAACGTGAGTTCTTCAGGCGAACTCTCTGCCTCGGGGCTCAAGGCCAGCCGGTCGGTCAGATCGACAACCGACTCGGGTCGAGATTCCAGGCGATGAACCGGGGGTGGATATGTGGTCGAGAAAGCTGCGAACAGGCCAACGAGCACGCAATTGGTGACTGCCACCAGTTTCGTCCTGCTGTCGACCGGGAGTCATCCCCGTGGAAGGAATGGCTGTTGGGAGGAGGGGAACGCTCCGACCCCCCTTCGTCCATATCATAGAAGACGGTTGAAATTTCGCTTTCGGCATGTGAATGCTTCACGCTGTGGCCATCAGCCGCTGCGCTTCAAGCTTTGGAGAGCAGGCTTACTTACCTCTCTGTTTTGGGATCCAGCGACATCTCTGCGCTTAAATATGGTGAGGTTTTCTCGGTGTGATTCTCTTATGAGACTCTTTCGAGCGAGCTTGGGACCTCTGGGCCTTTTTTACCTCCATGCTGTCGAAGCTCAGAGAAGGCTCCCAAGTCGAGCCAACGAGCACCGGAAGGACAACGGCCCTTCATGGCCGAGCGAAAATGGAAGAAGGCCCTGCGGCTGAAGTGCGCTGGACGATAAAACAGGCGATACTTATCGATTTGAAGACGGTTATTGGCGAGCTGCAGTATTGGAAAGGCAATATTGATCAGGGCGCGTTTGGCAAGGAGCTCATTGGAGGATTGTCAGCCCCTCCGGTTGCATGACAATGCGATAGGGGGGCCGCACCTCGGCCATGCCGCCGGACACATTTGCGGGACAACGAGTCGTGGAATTGTGGGGGAGACGTTGAACTCTGGCCGAGGAACCCTTCCAGCAACGGACCCGATCACGCAACCTTTGGGGTGTGCCGGATATCTCGGGATGGAACCCTTGATTTTGACGTCGCGCGGGTGCATTTCCTATGGGGGGGTTTCCTTCTTTCAAGTGAGGCGGTCTAGACAAGACATCCCCCAAAAGGGCCCGACCAGTTCTGGAAATAGGTAACAAGTGCAAGACTTCGTCCCATCAAGCTGGGTGGAGAGCCGTGGTCAGCAGGCCACACCCCGTTGTGCGAGATTGGCCGTGGCCCGACGTCATGACAGGAGATCCCTTCGTCGGCGCGAATTGGGACGAAGGCGCGCAGGTGGTGTTTTCTCTCTCCTCTTTTCCCAAGAAGGCCATGACATGCCATGCCGGCAACCGGAACGGGGCGAACGCACAATATCTTAGCCGCCGCCCGACTTCTCGGGCGCTGATAAGCACGTAAGCTGAGGGGGCAGTTGTCTCACCCAGCTCTGCCTCTTTCCCAAATTCGAGGCACTTTTCAGCTCGGCCTCATCACTTTCTCTCCTCTCTTGATCAATCTTAGTCACGAAACGCGCTCATCACACACAGATTGCGATCCACCATGTCAGCCATCGTCACCCGGCAGTCGTCGGACGTGGACGAGGCCGCGAACGCAAAGAGCTGCCATCCGTTCACAACCCTCCCGCTCGAGCTGCGCCTGCTCATCTGGGAGTCCTTCGCCCGCGAGCCGCGGGTGTTCGAATACAAAGAAGACACGGGCCTCGTCCGGCCGGCCCGCGAGTACCGCCATCCGCGGCGCGTCGGCCTGGCCGTCTGCGCCGAGTCGAGGGCCGCGGCCCGGGCCCTGCTCCGGCCCTTTGAGCACCCGCACGACCTCGACAAGCGGAGCCTGCTCCCGGCGCCGCTGCGCTACGCGCCCGACGACGACGTCTTCTACCTACCGCCGCTGGTGTACCGCAGCCGCATCCAGGCGTGGGACTCGCTGTGGACGACGAAGCCCGGGATCCGCAACGTCGGGGTGCACTGGTCCGCGCTGTGCGACGAGCGGCGCATCGCCGAGGCGCTGAGGGCCTGCGCGCGGTGTTTCACGGACATGCGGGCGCTGGTGGTGTTTGTGGAGTTCAGGCCGCTGCCGGAGCCCGAGGAGGACGCCAACGCGGGCGGGATCGTGAGGCTGGTGGGGCCGGTGGAGGACGAGTACCGGCTGCCGTCGCTGTTTGCCGAGGCGCATGGGCTGATGGACGAGTTCTGGACGTGGGGGGAGTTGAAGGGGGCGGTGGAGAGGGTGAGGAGGGGGATGAAGGGGGCGCCGGAGGTGGAGGGGGTGCTGTATTGTAGGGAGGTGGAGGATGGGCCTGACTTGTAGGCGTTGACGGGCTGTGATGGTGTTTTGATTCGGGATGGGCAGGGGGGAGGGCTTGCCAAGGGGAGGTGATTTAATCGGGGTGGATTGAGGCGATGATATATGATACCACGATGCTCATTTATTGGATAATTTACAACTTGATGGATATTCTTATAATACTTGGTTGGAAATACTAATGATGCCCACAGATATTACACATTATGGCGCTCGGCAAAGCGACGAGCGGATGAGATCAACGCTGCCAGCTCCCAGCTCAGATCCTACCCGACTCTAATGTGGAGAATCCCTTGAACGTGATATTCCGGCTCGCGTCGTCCTGCCCGTCCCGCCCTTCGCCCTCCCGGTGGACGCCGGGAGAGACTTTGTCGGTCCTGCCCCGTATAGAAGCCGATCCTTGATACAAGCCAAGCCAGCTTCTTTGGGTATAAATCTTCAAATCGTAAGAATGCCTACCGAGATTTGATTAGCACGTGGAACTTCACGAACTGGAATAAGAACACTCACTCGTCTAACCCAATCCTGATAATCTTCTTGTACACCATCCCAAGTCAACGAGAACACATCGATCCCGCGACCGCCCCGGTGCTGCTCCCCGGGCAGTCCTTCTTGATGGAGATGACCCAGTCCAGATCAAAGTTGTTCGAGTAACCCATCAGCGGTCTTTTCGTTCCTGCCGGATCGCCTGCAGGCGGCCGAGGACTCTGCACCGCGCGGCTACTGACCGAAGGATCCTTTGGTGGGTTGATGACTGTGACTTCGACCTTGGCGGCGAGAGCATGAGACATTGCCACACGGTATTCAGATATGTCAGATTCTTAATAACGATGGCGCTTGGTAGGGATGCCGGGACGGGAGGCGAGCGACGGGGTCTCCCACGCTGTCAACGGGGGGGGGGGGGGGGGGGGGGGGGGCCCCAGGCCGGACTTTTAAACCCACACCCAAACACCCCAACAAAAACCCCCCCACCATAATGGGAGAGTTGA
>JAOWMA010000378.1:14592-46122 GCA_025962755.1 Colletotrichum tropicicola
ACCCCCCCCCCCCCCCCCCCCCGCCCCCCCCCCCCCCCCCCCCCCCCCCCCCCCCCCCCCCCCCCCCCCCCCCCCCCCCCCCCCCCCCCCCCCCCCCCCCCCCCCCCCACGAGGCCTGCATTTTATAGCATCACCTCTCGACGCCTTCTCAACACCGCCTCGCATTCTCGCAGTGTGTAACGACGATGCATTTCCCACAACCTAATAAGTTGTCGAACAGGTACATGAACATACCCAAAACGGACGGCGCCCAGGCATGCGGCAGCACGCGACTAAACGGCGATCGGGGCGCGGGCCGATACACGTACGTAAGGCTGCGATGATCTCGCTCGAGACGGGCCGACGCAGAGCCTCTGCTCTGCATGCCTAAGAAGACAAAAAAGACACAACAAGCCTCACTCTGAGAGGGGGAGAGACGGAATGCATGTGGTCACAGAACACGGCGTCTGCTCCGTGCGACATATTCTCATCCAGAGAGGTCTGCGGGAGCGGGGGGGAAGCGCCACAAGGAGCAGTAAGCACACACATGGAAGCTGAAAGCAAGGGGGTTAAGACATGCTCCCCCAACGACGACGCAAACGATGGACCTGGAGGCGCGTTTTTGTCTCTGTTGTTGTTCTTTTTTTTTTAGTAAGTCGTACCCGGTCGACCAACCGGGGCTTTCTCCCTCTGCCTGTCTCGAGCCGCAGCCTCCTCCGCCTCCTTCACCTTGGTAAGGTACCTTACCTTACCTACCGGAAGAATCCCCGCAGACAGATCGGCGCCGATGGCGTTTCGTTCCAACTGCCGACGCCACATGGGCCGAGCCGGAGGCTGAGTCTCGGTAGGCATACTCTCTGTCTTGTCAGCCCTTGATCTCGCCAACGAACCGATGCGTGCACGGCATCTCACCCTGAGTCTCACCAGAGGTGGTGATTGGCGTGTCCACAGAGCCCTACAGGGCGCAGCGGGAGGTGACCGTCCCGTCACACACCTTCATCTGCATGTCATCATCTCTCCGCAGCCGTATGTAGCCGCTTCATCACTGCTGAGGGTTGATCGCGTGGAGGCATCTCGTATCGAAGGCATGGGAGGAGAGTGTTTTGGCCTTGCTTCCGGAGCGAAAAATGAAGCGGGGTGACATAGTTGTCGCACAATAATTTCTCGAGGCGCTCGATGAGGCTCAAATGGCGAAGACGATATTCAGAGAAAGGTGGAAAGTGATGCCGAGAGATTATTGCATGGTCATGTACAAACGAAGTGATTATATGCCCTCGCGAAAGCAGATCCAAACGCCCCTTGGACGCGATGGTCCAGTCGCCAGAAAGACAGGCCTCCCCCTCCAACTCCTCTACCAAAGCTCACACGTGGGTTTCTGCACCGGACAGTTGAACGCCCTCCTAAACTCCCTCGAATTATCCAACGGGCCCTTGATGCGCGCAAACCCAGGCGAATGGACGTCGTCGCTGAGCAGAAACACGTCGTACTCCTTCGAGTCCGAGACGTCGCACCACGACTGCGCCCACTTGACGAAGAACAGCTGATCGTGAGAGAAGCGCTCCAGGCCGGGCAGGTCAAAGTCCTGCACCTTGCCGTCGGCCTGCGCGCGCTTCCACGCGGCGTACGACGTCGCCACGCCGCCCGCGTCGGCGATGTTCTCGCCGAGCGTGAAGTTCCCCCTGACCGGCACCTGCGTGCCGTTGGGCGCCGTGACGGAGAAGTTGCCGTACTGCTCGACGAAGCACTTTGTGCGCTCCTCAAAGGCCTTGATGCTGCTCTCGTCCCACCAGTTGGTCAGAGAGCCGTTGGGCGCGTAGTTGTGCCCCGAGTCGTCGAAGCCGTGCGTCAGCTCGTGGCCGAGCACCGAGCCGAGGGAGCCGTAGTTGATGTACGACGGGTACCCCACGCTGTAGAGCGGGCGCTGTTGAACGCCTGCCAGGATGACGATATCGTTGTACGTGGGGAAGTAGTAGGCGTTGGTCGTGGACGGCGAGTTCAGCCAGAGGGCCTTGTCGGTGGGCTTGCTGAGGTAGGACCACGCGCGGTTTGTGGTGATCTCTGCGAGGGAGAGGGTGTTGTTGAAGTAGGAAGTGCCGATATTGGCATCGGCGAAGTACTCGGCGAGACTCTTGGGGTTGATCGTCTCCGGGGACGCGTCGGGATAGCCGATCTTCTTGGTGATGGCGTTTACCTTCTCCTCGGCGACCTTCTTCACCTGAGCCGTCAGCCAGTCTTTGTCGTCGAGGCGGGCGATGAACGTGCTCTGGATGGTGCCCATGAGACTTGTAGTGAGATCGCGAGCCTCTTTGGAGTAGGCCTTGTCGAGAAAGAAGCGACTGAGAATCCAACCGAGGCCGGCAGGGAAGCTGGGCCATGCCGGGCCGGAATCGACGTGGCTGACACATTGCTGCCAGCGCGGGGCTCTGCCGACGACGAGAGGATCTAGGCCCCTTATCTTTGACCGCATGTCGTTCAGCCTGTCCGTGACTTCGGCCTTCACGTAAGTGGAAAAGGCGGTTGTGGCCTTCCAGACGAAGAAAGTTTGAACCGTCTCGGCTGAGTTGTTGGCGAGGAGCGCTGACAAGTTGCCAAAGTAACCGGGCGAGAAGACAAGGTGATCTGGGACGAAGTCCGGCGGAGCAAGGGCCTTGATGATATCGCCGTGGCCAAGCTCTGGAGCCACCTTGGTGACGTCCTCTAACTTGAACTTCCTCGCTGGTTTCTGGATGGCTTTGAGTACATTTTCATTCATGCGAGCTGTCTGACTGTTTTTGACTTACATCTGGAGCCGGGCGACTGTCGTCCGTTTTCGCCAAGGCACGAATGTCCTTCTCAAACTTTGTCACTGCCACTGCAAGCCTCTGAGCGTCACTCATGGTGACGTTGGCCGGGTGGACTTTCTGCAGCACTGCTGCCTGAATACGGAGGTACTCTGAAGTTGTCTCGTTGCTTTCTCGGCCGTTGAGAAACGGTGTGCCGCCAGGAAGAACTGAAATCAAGGTCTTATTCTATGTGGACGTCAGCGAGGTGTTCGATCAGCCTTTCACCATCTGCGGATTTACCGCATGGTGGCATAATATACAACTTACGGGGTTAACATCGTCCCAGTCCACGCCGATCGACTCGAAAGTCGGAATGCCATAGCGTGCGAAGAGGAGCAGCACCTTGCCCAGCGTCGGCCCATTATCCTTGGAGATCATGCGATCCTTCTCTCCGTCCGACACGGGGAAAGCTTGCGCAACGAGGTCGATGAAGCTCATCAAGGGCTGCAGGCCCGCAGCCTCGACAGCAGTGCTGTTCAGGCAGGCATTGTACGCGTCGGTGATGAGCTTGAAGTTGTCCCGATCAGTGGGGATCTGTTCCTGCGACAACGAGGCAGTGATGAATCCAGCCCCGGGCCCGGACTGGTACGGGCCCTCAAGGATGCTCTTCAGCACGACTGAGACCTCATAGCTGACATCGCCCAATGAAGAGGCTTTACCTCCGCCGGCAGCCGGCGCATGTTTGGACCTGTATCCTGCGCATGCCACTGCCAAGAAAGTGTTAGCGAATGAAGAGTCATACCGTGCCGCCGACTTCGCAACGGTTTGTTCGGTGTATGAACAAGGGACATTCAGACAAGGATCGGGAGGCTGGGCGCGGGGAAACTGTGGCTGGACGCAATGCAGCAGGGGAAGAGCAAAGGCTAAATAGTCTGAAGGCCTTACGTTTGTCGAAGTCTGTGCACGGGTCGATGTCGGTGTAGTTGGGCGCGAGACTCAACAGAATGTCCGATGCAATCTCGAGGCAAACTGGAGTTGTGCAGAAACTGCCCGTAGCCTCGACACCGGAGTTGGTGGGAGCCATTGTGTTGACTGTCGAGCTCCGCCCTGACAAACGTCTTGTGTGTTCTGATTCACACCAACGCTGGTGGAATTAGGGTCGAATACTCACCCGCTGCAGACTGTACAGCCTTAAGTAGCGGCTGAAAGACCACAATCTTTTGGCTTTGGGTTCAGGACCTGACTTGTCAAGGGCCGTGGTACGGTTGGCGAGGACCTTGGGGAGCTGGTTCGTCTAGTCTCGGGAACACTGGGAGCCCACCCGGTCTTTATATCTCGCGAGACCTTGAAGAGTGGTCTGTCTCAATGTTCAAGGAATGCCGGCTTGACTTGCCAAGGCAGCAAACGAACCAAACACTGCTTCCTATGCCTGCACTGCTCCGCCCGGGCGTGCCTCGACGAACTTTGACCAATCCAAATTCATCAGTCCAACATGACTCTGTACGGTGACGACGTCGACTTGGAATGTATGCGGCCAAGGTAAGCAGTGTGGGGAAGACAAAAGTGTCGCCTGCCAAGCACTGCAATTCTCAGGTCCGGAGAACAATGGTCTTGACCCCACTTCCGGATCTCCCGCGATGTTATGCTTCATTGGCGGGATTGGCGGGATGTTGCGACGGTGACAGAAGGCCGTGCCGTGATTTGCCAAGAACGTAGGCAAACAAAACGAGCAGGGCCGGTATTGGGAATAAGCTTGGGTTGTGGCAGGGGTCCCCGGGAAGTATGTTTTGGTCAGACGGGGCTTTCTTCAACCATGGGGGCCATGTGTATCCCGAACATTAAGATGCCGGTTGGGCGTGGAGACCATCATTTCTGTGGTCATTGTACTCGCAGCGCCGCTTAGCTGCAAGTTTTGGTCTCAACATGTCTCGAAGACGAGGCGTTGCTGGTCAACCGGCTCTGGCGTCCTGCGCGGTCAGCTTCATATCAGTGCACAATCCCGGTCGCACGACGCAGAAGACGACCCGCACAACCGAGAAAGATCTTCGTCTGAATATTCCGTCGCGGGTCGCATTGCTGCGTGCGAGTCGCCGAGTGCGAGAATCCGACCGCCCGTTATCCAAACTCAGTAATTTTGCCTTTGCAGAGCCACTCCCGCCCGAACCTTTTCCAGGATCCAATTCTTAGCGGCAACTTGATTTCCGGTGTGCCTTGAAAAATTAAACCGGTAAGGTTTTGGAATGAGTCGCTGGGCTGATCGGTTCAATCATCTCTTCAACCAGAATGCATTTTAGAAGAGGCCGCGCCAGGCACCCTTTGTGTGCCCAAGGATCCCAGAATCACAACATGAGGAGACCGCAAATACACGCCTTCAGCTGGGACGATTGACAGAAGCGACATCTCTCGCCTTCAATCAACTCCTCATATTGGAAAGTCTGCTCTCAGCAGGATGATCGTTGGAATTGACGCAGCTGATGGCTTCATATTGATAAGTTTATTCTCGGAGGTTGTGGCCGGTGTTGATTTCCCCTTTTGATGCCGTACATCGTCTTTCTTACATGTCCTGCGAACAGGCACCATGTTTGGCAGGCTGAGGGGATACAGAAGCAGTGAGGAAGCTCAAGACACGGCGAGATGGCTTTATGTACTATGTGAGCGTTGCCTGAAAGCATGAGATTGGATGAATATACTAGGTTCAACACATCAGTCGATGCCTCGAACCATGGGTTGTTGTCGGCGTCCGTAATCTACTTCTCGACGAGGTCGATCGTCTCCTCAGCCAGCCAACATGGAGTTCTTTGTTCGAGTCAAGTACAGCAAATAACGACCCCTTCGACCGCATCGCTACGGGTTTCCGTGTTCGGGCAAGTCATGGGCATGCGCAGCCATGGACGTCGTCACTTGGGTCTCGCACTTGGCGCTGAGGAATGAAGTCGGTGGTGGTGTTAGCAACAGTTGGAGTCGTGGAGAAAACATGGCTGGCTGAGAGAGCCAGGAGGAATGGAATGGCAGCTGGTCTGTGCACGATCCCCAGCACGGCCCACGCGCATAAAAGTGGGACAAGCTCGGGATCCCAGTGCCCCGCCTTCCGATCAAGCCACGTTTACCTCAGTTTCATGCGCCACAATGACGTTGACGTCAGTCACAGGGTCTCGAGGCAAGAGGTGCAAGCCGATGCTTGATCACCCGGTAGGCTGCAACCTCTCTACAACCTGTCGTCGCCTCCGTTATCCTCAAACCAGAACCTAAGGTAGACCTAGCTTCGCGCTTTTTCTTTTACCGCTCCGACGAAGAAAATGGATGCAGGTGCTCCTCCCAACTACTGTAAGTCTCTCTGTAACCCCACTGCAGCTCCGCGACCAGTTCCTGACACTGCGCCTCAGATGCGATTCTCGAAATCGCCGAGACTGCCACGACCCAGCAGGTTCGAGATGCATACAAGAAGTAAGCAAACCTCAGGAAGCAACCTCGAAATACATGCTAACGCGCCTTGGCAGGGCCGCGTTGAAGACGCACCCCGACAGAGTCCCCGCCGACCACCCTGAGCGAGCGACGCGGACCCGCAAGTTCCAGCTCGTCAACGACGCATACTACACCCTCTCCGACACTCAGAGACGGCGCGAATATGACGCCCAGCGCAAGGTCTTCGGCGCGTCCGCCGGCACGACGGGCAGCGACCCCTTCGAGGAGGCGGACGAGGAGGTGCCGCCGCAGGCCGGCCCCAACGCCCAGAATGCCTACTCCTGGGCGTGGAACTTCTTCACCGGCGGCCAGCAGGGCAACAATCAGCAGCAGCGCGAGCAGGCGGACAATCAGCAGTTCGGCGACGTGTTCGAGGAGATGCTGCGCGAGGAGGGCATGGCGGAGGAGGGTACCAACCGCCCCACAAGGTCATTCTGGGGCACCGTCGGCGGCTTGAGCGGCGGCGCGCTTGGTTTCATCGTCGGCAACTTTACTGGAGCGCTGGCGGGTGCTGTCGCTGGGAACCGGCTCGGTGCCGTTCGAGACGCGAAGGGCAAGAGTGTCTACGCGGTGTTCCAGGTCAGTGCAAATCTGGAGATATCTACCGGGTAGATCCAGTTAGACTCTCTCTCGCAGCGTTGAAGTCAACATAGATCCCCACTGACAACTTGCAGGACTTACCACAGGCAGATCGCGCAAGACTGCTGACGCAGTTGGCTGCCAAGGTCTTCAGTCACACCGTCGGAGCATAGGATAATGTACTTTTAGTAGGGTCAGGGTCGCATAACTTGGTCAGCTTGGAGTTTGGGATGGATTGGAATGGTTAGGTAGCTCGACATTGGTAGGCCGCCAAGGTATTGTTACGTCAAGCTCAATAGATAGTTGATTCCCCAAGATCATTTATTCTCAACTTGCAGCTATTCCAGTCAATAAGTTGCCCCACACAAGTCACAAAAGGCAGCCAACCCAAGGACAGATAGCTAGTCGCAGCGCCATACTTTCAGAGAAAGTTCATCATACCTAGACCGTCGTTTTGAAATTCCTGTATCATGGTATCCCAGTCCAAAAACTGTGCCCACTCATTCCAATCTGTCTCATGGTTGTTGAAAGCAGGCAAAGTTCCCTCATAATCCTTGCTACCCGCGGATTCTTCGAGAGTTGAAAAAGAAGTCTGTCGTTGAATTTCACCATTGTTCGCGACATCACCAGCCTTCTTCTCTTTATGAACCAGCGCCTTCGAGTAGAGGGCAAGTAGGACGTTCCAGTTGGACGTGGGTAAGAGGCCGTACTCTGTCTGACGACGTGTCACCTGCCGCATCATCTCCTCAACCACCGTCCACGCCCTATCGACATTTGGTCCGTCAGGCCGGGCACACAGATGACTGAGAACGTAGAGCGTCAGGTGGTACTGGGGGTAGGCGAGTGTTAACCAACGGAACGGTCGTAGAAGCTCGTCCTTGCCAAACGACATGCCCATCTCGAGGATCTCGACCGCTTCAAGAAGGTCCTGCTCGGTAGCAAAAGACTCGCTCAGCCACGGGTTGGGATGCTGAAGCGCAACCCACTGCTGACGCGTAATGAAGTCGAGTTTCCGGATGACGAAGCTCGAGGTATGTATAGCGAGCCGCTGTGCCGGGACAACGGGGCTACATGCCTGCAGGAGTTGTCCCACGCGGGACCGCATGTCGTTGATGATCTGTAGCCTCAGCTCCTCTTTCGGCATCTCCAATGAAGTTGAAGGTGCGATCTGCGTCAGCCGATGCCATGTGCGAGAGAATTCAATGCCAATCAGCTGGATAATCATCGGAGTCCACACCTCCCGTGCGGGTGGCAGTTCTTCTATATCCCTGTAGATGTCGCTGTCGTCGAGATTGCGAGGTGGCTCGGCCTCGGCGATTAGGTTAAGGCTGGATGTGCTCTGGAGGCCGTAGTCCTCGGCTGTCTTGCCGTCCCGAACGATGAAGTACCACCAGAGCCTTCGCCGTATTTCGGTTTCAAAAGGCGAGAGACCGAGATTCTTGCCATCGCGGTGGAGACCAATAGACTGAGCGGCTCGTATAGCAAGGCCATACAGGGTCCAGACGCATCTTCCATGGTTGTAAAGTCGCAGTCCGACCTAAGGTAACATGAACTCATCAGTTGGATCCATGGGTTATGAGAGCGAGGCTGCACCGCGAAACCCGGGAAGTGGACGCAGTATACCCACAAGATATATCCCGAGCGCTTTGAGCAACGTGATCGTCGGGCGCTCGAGGAAGTTGGCGTGCGAAAGAGCTTGCTCCAATCCCTTTTTGAACCGTTGAAGATTGAGCGTCCTTCCCTCTCGACTGCGGCAGTCAGCACCATCAGGGACAGCGACTGAGACGAAGTAGATGGCGAAACATAGCGCCAGGTTTTCAGCTTTTGCGCGATGGGGATCGGCTATCGTGCTGAATACAGTCACCTCATCAGTCGGAACGTGGAGAATCTTGACATAAGGTTCGATATTGTTGACGTAATTCGTCCATAAAACGACAGCTGCGGACTTTTCGGGATGCAACGAAGACATCAACTGGATGGGGAAAGGCTCAGAGATGATCCCTATGGGCACGAATGGTGATGGGGCTGCGGGAGGAGCGGTCTCTGCTTCGGAAATTGACAAGTACGAGCGGACATCTTGTTCCCGCGGCGGTATCAGAATAATATCTGTTGCTTATTCCTCGGCGGGGACATGCGGGCCGTGTACCAGTTTGATGATCTTGGAAAGAATCGCCTCATCAAAATAGCGGCTTGAATATTCATCTCGGACCAAGACGTCCTCACCGAAGCAACCTTGGGTCGTAGCCGGGGTGCTGGGCTGGACTCGACCCCCGGCCGCCGCGACAAGGGTGGTTTCTAGCCCGGAGATGCGGCGTGCAATGTCGGCCACGGTCGTCGCCTTGGCCCGCCGGTATGATTTGCCCGAAGACGGGTAAACACAAGCAACTCCTCGACGACTGCAGGCAAAACATGGCTGTTTCCGGTTGCATCGTATCTTGCGCTGGTGACAGACGTTGCAGGATCGATCGCGGATCCCCGGCGAGTCGGCTTCGGACCCCGAGGCGGATCCCGCGCTGGCTTCAATGGACATCTTCTTCGCTTCCATGTTCGTTCAATGTGGAAGCCCAAGTGTTCAGGCAAGATGATGAAGGGTATATAAGGTACTATACAAAGAGTTGTCCGTTAAGACTGTAGCATCTCAAAATCCTCACACTTGTTGGTATACCGTATACAACTTCCCGTTACCCGGTAAAAGTCCTTCAAAACTCGTTGCAAACATGGACGCAGGCCAGAAACCTCACGTGCTCATTATTGGAGCCGGAATTGGCGGCTTGACGCTGGCGCAGCTATTGCGAAAGCGCAATATTAGCTTTGAAGTTTTCGATAAGGATCCTGAGGCGAGGACGTCTGGCTGGTGTATCTCTCTACATTCGTGCGTACAACGTCACACACATGGACTACGCGAGAACATGAGATCGTTTGAATAACTCTAATTACGTTTCAATAGGATGCTGGAAGAGTTGCGGGAATCGGTCCCGGACGATATGTCACCGTTGGAAACGACTAGTCACCTCACCCCGTTCGACTTGCCAGCCCAGTCGGTGATTTATCCGAACAACGACCCCGATGTTCGCTTTGGGGCCACATCTACCGGTCCCAACGACTTTCTGAGATGCAACCGCGAAAGACTCCGAAAGTGGCTCAGCACCAATGTCACAGTTAACTTCAACAAGAGGCTTGCGTCGATTGAAGAAACCTCCGGTGGTGTCACTGCACACTTCCAGGATGGTAGCTCTGCCACCGGTGAATCGTGGTTGGTGCGGATGGCGTGCATAGCGCCGGTATGAATTCCCGAACCCGCTCTCAGACCATCTGAAATGTTTCTGATGCACCAGTAGTGAGGAAGTACCTGGGCAACGGGGAGGTTCCGAAGGATCTTCCCCTTGGAGTGATCGGGGGTGAACTCACCCTGAGCGGCCGAGACATGGAGATACAACTGGAGCAGGGCCACTCAACCCATACCGTCTTTCTCCCGGAAGAATCGGAAGACGCTGCACCCAACTTAATCACGCTCTTCACTGCCCTGGAGAAGGTCCACCCGTCTGGTGACGCCGGCGACTTCTACTGGGCGCTGACTTGGAGAGACGAGAACGCCGGGTCTGACTCTTTCTGGACCAAGTCCGCATCCCAGCAAGACTTGCACGAATTCGCCAAGCAACTCACCCGCAAAATGCGGCCGGAGTTCCGCGACGTCATCGAGCGCACAGCTGTTGGCAACATGTTGGGCAACCCTTTTCCCCTCCGAACATTTATGTGCCCCGAGCTGCGCGAGAGCCGAGTGACCCTGCTTGGCGATGCGGCGCACTGTATGCCTCCATGTAAGTGCCCAACCGGCCAAGTATTACGCATGAGCTAACTTGTTCTTTGAAGTCGGGGGTCAAGGTGGAGTTCAGGCCATCATCGATGCACTCCTCCTCGCAAAACGCATCGGAGAGATTGGTGATCAAGCCGGGAACGAGGACTCTATCAAGAAGGTCTTGTCTCAATACCAGGACGAAATGATTGCACGTGGAAATGAGGCAGTGTTGAAGACTTTGGATGTATACGATCCCAACGCCAAGAGGTTTGCTTTCGACCGAAAGCCGGAGTCAGTGCCTAAAGAGCGGATTTCTCTGCAGGATCTCGTGCGAGTCTGAAGTTCATACTTTGCCCACCCTGGAAGGCTGCGAGCGATGACGGAACGTCTCCTATGTGGGGAAATTGATTTTGAATTGCTTCTCACACGACTGGGTGAGAGTGCAATTTTTTGTTCTTTCTCTATCTGCCTCTTGTCGCTGGGTTCACGCATTCCTACTTGATGTGCATGGAGGAGGGGTGCAGGTTTAAGTTGAGCGTGGTTGATCAAGCAAAGGAGTAACAACGAATAAAGCGGGAGAGGCAGATTCAGAAGGAAGCGTAGATCCTCTGAGTTGTTTGTTTTTAATGAATAAGTAGGAAATGGTTTTCTGAATCTTATATTCTCGTTCAACAGAAGGAAATAATAGATACTGACTGGTGTGACCCACATTTCAGGACGTATCCCCGGCTGATAATCAAGCCCCATATAAAGCCCTTAGTGTTCAAGTTGACCAATCATCTCTTGTCAAGGTGCCAGAGTGGTTAATGGGCTGCCCTGCTATCAGTTCTTCTGACAGTTGTTCAGGCAGTGGCTTCGGTCGCGCAGGTTCGAATCCTGTCCTTGACGATTTCTTTTGCCATTTTTGCGTTTCAATCAATCTTTTCCACCGAGCAACATTAAATTTGCAACACAGACTTTTTTAGAACTCATAGAGTTTGGCATGCTATTGAATGTAATTTTACCTTTTAGACTAGAGATTTAATTTGAACTAAGGAAAACTCTAATAACATTTAGAAACTCTTAGTTTAGATGAACCACAATAGTGAAAGCCTTTTTCTTCTACTTAGTTGCTCTCTCTCTCTCTCTCCCTCGCCGGTACTTTCTTTAACAACCAACTATAAAGTAATTAAGTCCTACCTACCTACCCTCTACACTCCGTCTAACGCCTGACAACATCCTGGCTAGGTCCTGACTCGTAGCTACTAATCTAATGACTGAACTCAGTCACAGTCATTCATTCACCTGACGACTCTCTTATCTATTGGAAACTGAGCCTGTTTTGAAAATCTGAGATACGTTGACCGTCCTCCCTCCGCACCGGTCATTAAAATATCGTCGCTGATGTGGTCGTTTTGGGACAGGAACTTGTTGGGGAGATTGGGAGTGGTAGACGACTCCAAAAGCTTTCTCTCTGGGGCTGTCACAAGCATGGGTTTCCGCTGCGGTTCTTGTCTAAGAAGCTCGATTTTCGTCGGTAAGTCCGGTCGCTTCTTAGTAGAAGACTTTCCTGCCGTCATTGGCGCTGCAAAAAGCTCTGCATGATGCTCTGGTGGAAGCATCATGATCAATCTTGCAATGAGCCATCTGAAGGCGAAGAAAGCGAAGTCGGCCCATTGCCAGATCGGCTGAGTGGATTCAGGTGCCTCGGCTGTGATATTTTCATCGCTTTCATCGTTCACAAGCGTACCGCTGCTGATAGTCGAGTCGGTACGGGCTTCAGATGACAGAACGCCGGCTGCTGCATGGTAATCAGGCTGCTGAAGATGTTGCTGAAGTCTTTCGGTGCGAGAGTCACGCAAACGCTGCTGTGATTCACCGGGTGATAATGTCGGAACAGTTCCAGCGCCGGCCATTGACATTGCACCCACTTGGGGTGCCGCCGTCGAAGATGAAGTCTCTTCGTTCGCTCTGCTGGAGATCTTTACCACACTCGCTCTAGCTTCTATGAAAGGTTCCGGAAATCTGCGTTCTGCTTCTGTGTACTTCGAAGCTTCACGGGAATACGCCTTAATGATTTCGAGGCAGACTCCGGAAAACCTCAGATCCAGACCCTACCTTCGATGGGTCGTCGCCAAGGCCATGCTGCAACAGTATGGTAGACCCCAGCCCACTGGCATATGGGCTCTTGAGGAGCATCTTTCGAAGCTCCCTGGAAACCAGACCAAGTCGAACCAAGTGTTTCCGTTCCAGAGCATTCACTGCTATGCGCCAGGCGGCGAGGAAGCTCCGCACTGGCAGCTAAGACAAGACGCTGCTTCTGGCTACGACGAAACTTTGAGGACGGTCTTGGAGACGGCACAGGAGATAGGCGACGTCCAAATGCAGGCAGGCTGTCTACAGGAGCTGATTTATCCTTGCTCAAGTCCACATGACTTACTGAACGACTTTGATGATCTATGGCTGTCTGTAGGTAACGAGGCCAGGCGATTTGAGACGTGTCTCTACCGCTACATTCCGAGCACTACCCCCGAAGCCCTTGCAGAGCTCCGCCGGGAGCTTTTGATATCGGGAGAGCCTCTGTACACCAACTTCTCACGATATGCCTTGTACATGATCCTCAGAGCTCTCACTTCAAGGTCTCACGAGAAGGATTTCTACTTTGAAAGGGCGCAAACTTCGAAAGCCGCGATGGGAGATTACCGACAAGAGTTGTTGGACGATCACAGTTTCCAACCCGAGAGTCAGACGAGCCCGCCGACGTCTAAGCCAGCAGAAACCTTGTCGCCCGGAACTTCTCGATCAAAACACAGCAGGACAAAGCAGAAGAAATATGACGACTCGCATAAAACTTCTCAGAGGCCGCTCGAGCATCCAAATCCGCCTGCAGAGCAGGAACACGTCAAAATAGAGAAGCACGAAGTTGCAACCAAAGACGTCGACAACCAGGACAAAAGAAGACCACCTGTGAAGCAAACCCGTTTTACGTCACCGGAGAGAGAACACCCAGAGAGCTCAGGGGAGCATCCGAAATTGCCAGGGGATGCGGTAGAGTCGCAGAAGACTCCGCGATACGAAAAGCCCAATGTCACTAGCGTCGAGTCGCTTACGCCGAACAACGAGAGCAGAGACCCGCTTGATCCCAACGACAAAAGCCACACTCGGGAGTATTACGAGTCGAGGAGGCAACAAGCACAAATCAGTGTGGAGGTGTACACCGAGGAGCTGTCGGAACCCAAGGTCTCTGAGCCATTTCCGCACAGCGTACCTGATGACGAAACTGAGTTCGTGGCGGCGAGCGATCATGAAAAAGCCCAACCGACCACACCTTCATTCACTTTGTCAAGACCAGGTTCGTGTATCTCATCCCATGACCCGACGCTTCCCAATGTCCAATGAATATGGCAGATGCTAACTTGGGAAACATGAACAGACAGGGTCGATTCTTATGAGGTGGAAGTTTACTCCGTTAAGGATCAAGATGAGCAAGAGACGAGTGTGCCCTACGATGGTAGCCGTGATTCTGGATATGAAGAACCTCCGCCAGGTCAGGATGCTGAACTCGACGATGGACAACCCAAGGTCCCGGAAGCTGTGGATATTATCGATGATATGGGACCGGAAGGAACCCAGAAACATCCGAATTGATGTTCTTGCGGCTGAACGTAACAATATCATCATTCAATGCTCAGTTGACGTAGACTTCAATTTCAGCTGGCATCCAGTAATAAACAGTCTCTTTCGTGCCTTCATCCAAGATTATCACCGAACCCACTGACCAAGCAACTCCTGACACGAACCGCCCAAAACTTTGACCTGTGTCAGGAAAAACGGCATATTAGCGTCATCTCTCATACAGAGCATCAAAAAACAAGTGATGAATAAACTGGATCATGACGGGGGAGGTACTCACTCCAGGTCCTTTCAAGAACGAACCACTCAGCACATCAACACCTCTGATGTCTGCCCTGGGCAACCAGTCCCCGACAAGACTCCCAGGATTGGTCTCCTCGGCCTCGGGCACAATCGCCACAACTCTCATCTTACTGCTGTCAACCGGCGAGAACGTGTACCCGGCCATCAGTTCCTTGGCCAAAGTCATGCTCTTCTCCTGCGCTGGCCGCAGAATACGCATGCGCTTGAGGCGGTCCATGGTCCGCGTGACGGCATCCGTTGAGGCCGCAGACGGGTCGAGGATCAGCACGCCGGCGACGTTATCAAGTAAACGCCCGACTTCAACGGCAAGCACGCCGCCTACACCAACGCCGCCGAGGATGATGCGGCTGGATGTGTCAACATGGGCGCGAATCGAGGCTGCACACGCCGCGGTGAGTACTTCCATGTTGGGCCTCCCTTCGGAATCAATGGCGGTGGGCCAGTCGACGCCGTAGACAGCAAGTTGGGAGCTCAGGGCTGGAAGCTGGTTGTAACCGACAGAAGACCCCGAGTGGTCGGCGAACAGGAAGAGAGCTGTCGAGGCAGCCTCCGGCCCTTGAAGATGGGAGATATTGCACCGCGAGTCTGGTCGAGGAGCGGAAGGGGGGATGGATCTCATCATCGGAGACGAGGACTTCTCTTTACCCAGGTCAGGCGTGCCGACGAGCTCGGGACCTCTCATCACCGCGGAAACTTGCTCGACATCATCCGCAGTTCCATCCTTCGCAAGCTCGACCCGCACCATGGCCTCTTCTTCTCGCTCCTCTTCCAAAACAACAACCCCGTGTTTCTCCACCTCGACAAGAGACTCGGCCGGCGTCGGCGCAGTGACCGCGTCGTCGCCGCTGCTGCTGACCGACGAGGACGTGGGAGTCGAGGTACCGTACTGCTCAGCTAGGGTCTGTCTCGCCGCGCCGACGGTCTCGTGGTCCAAGAAGAACGCCGCTGGCAGATCCAAGTCCAGCTCGCTCTTGCACCGCGAGAGGACCGCGATGGCCAGGAGCGAATCAATGCCGAGATCGGCAAAGTTGGCTTCGTCCGTCATGTCCTTGGGGGCACAACCAACCTCGGAAGCCGCAATGGCGAAGACACGATCTATGATGCTAGGCTCGTTGGATTCTGCAGGAGCAGGGGTGGCTCGATCACGCGGTTGCTGTTGCTGTTGCAGTTGGCTATGGCTACCGGCGCCATGACGAATAGGAGGCGGCTGAGAATGCGAGGCCGATTTCGCGGCTCCGCCCATGACAAAGTCCAGCACAGCCTTCTTCATCTTCTGGAAGCGGAAACCCGAGTACAGGCCCACGGGCTGGCCACCTTCAGCGTCAAAGATGTAGCAGCTGCCCTCGAAGCGACCGCCGGACCCAGGGACCTCGTGCAAGCTCACGCACGTGGAGTACTTGCGCCCAGCCACCAGTGGCTCCCACAAACACGAGTCTGCAAAGCCGTCGGCGATGCAGATGACTTGGGGGTCGTTGAAGCGGAGTCCATTGTCGACCACGAAGCCGGCCAAGTGCGTAACGCCATCGTATAGATACGGGTTGCACACGTGTTGTTCTTTTTCGTCGGCAACGGGCGCCGTGATGGACGCCACGGCGTCTTGAGAATCGTTGCTCAGGACCACCTCGTCCATGGCTTGGTAGCTGGTGTTGTACTCGACGTAGGAGCTGAACAAACTGTACACAACTGGGCGGAGCAGTCGGTGAGCTTGCCCAGTCGAGGCGAGTGAACGCAGCTGTTCGATCCGTGCCTTGATCAGATACACTGTCTGCGTCTGTGCTGGCGTCATTGCAGTAGGCTTGCCGGTGGTGTTGAACACCACTCGGCATCCTCCAACTGGCGTCAGTGAGCTGGAGGTTTGGGTCCTGGAGTGGAAGACGACATCCGCAGCATGATTGGCGACTGAGTAGCTGCTGGTGGTCAAGATTGTCGGACTGGCCGATCCATCGAGGATCACAGGGTGATGGAGAGCGATCTCACCGAGACTCATCTTCGTGACGTCGAGATCATCAGCACTGGCGTCTTTGCACATCCGGGAATAACAGTATTTGCTGGCCGCGAGAGCCATTTCGCAGAACAAACCGAGCGGTGTGATCTTGTGTCCGTTGACCACGTGGCCCTCGATTGCCTTTCTAAGGCTGGGTGTGCCAGTCTCCGAGGCGAAGACAGCTTGCATCGTTCCAGCAGTGTCGTCGACTTTCTCTTCTTCCAGCTTGTGCAGCGTAGCGGAGGGCAAGATGTTTGCGACAATTTGCTGCTTACCTGCAATCGAGTCGCTGCTGCGAAGGTCCCGCGCTCCAGCAAGAGCCTTTTCGACCTCCCACGCCGGCGGACTCGTGTACGGGATCCAATAGTCCTTGTAGTCCCACGCGTAGCTGGGAAGATCGGGCAACATGGTCAGCGAGTTGAAAAACTCGCGGTGGTAGACCGGCCATTGCACAGTCATACCGTTCTCGTAGGCTGCCTTGAGCACGGAGGCCAGAGTTGTCCAGTTCTCCTTGTCCTGTTTGAAAGCGGGCAGAAGACGCGATGCTGGGATGTTGAGCGTCTTGCGCGCGAGTCCCAGCAACACAGAGTCCGGGCCAAATTCAACCCACAGCGACGAGTCGCCGGTGTAGCCAGCAGTCTCGGCAGAACGCAGTGCTGCGACGAAATTGACTGGCTCGCGGGCTTGGCGAGCGAGGTAGCGAGCATCGAAGACGCCGTTGTATGTCACCACCTCACCCGTGAGACTGGAAACAATGGGAACGATGGGTTTGTTGAAAACCACACTGGCAGCCACCTGTTCGAATTCAGGGAGAACGGGCTCAACCTGAGCCGAATGGAAGCCAAAAGGCACGCGCAACAGGGTCGAACGGATTCCATCGGCAGCCAACTTCTCTTTCAAGGCGGTCACGTCGGTGATGCTACCGCTGGCGACCGTAGTAGCAGGAGCATTGACGCAGGCAACAGCACAGCTTGGTATCGCCCCTGACCCCTGTTCGCTCTTGATCCGCGCATCCAGGTCATCGACACCCATCATGGTAGCCAGCATGGCGTGTGTATCAGGCGTCAGCCGCTGCTCCATGAGTTGAGCACGACGGCCGACAAGATACAAGGCATCGCTGGGTGAGAGAACGCCGGCTGCGCATAAGGCCGCGTACTCCCCGAGACTGTGGCCAATAACCAGATCCGGCACGATGCCCCAGATACGCAGGACTTGTGTTACGGCAAGCTCAAGGGCGACTATGGCGAGTTGCACTTGTACTGGTGAGGCTTTGCTCGAGTCGAAGCTGTCGTCAGAGATCACGGGCAAGAATTCGGGAAGCTCGAGAGCCGTGGCAGCAACTTGATAAGTCGCCAGAACGCCACGGAAAGACTTGCTTGTCTGGTATAGAACCCTACCCATGGCTGTATACTGACTACCTTGGCCCGTGAAGAGGAACACTACGCGAGGGACCTTTGGCTTCTTGATAGCGCCTTTGTTGGCGCTGGTGCTGATGTGGTCGGCCAGCTGCCGTTTAACGTCTTCCAATGACGAGGCGACGAACGCTACGCGCAACGTCTCATGCATTCGTCTGGCGATGGTCGTGTACGCCAAGTCCTCGAGGTGAGTGCCAGGGTTTTGTTCAAGGTAGTGTAAAAGTTGCTCACAATTCTTCTGCAGAGAAAAGGCAGTCCTGGCGGAAACAGCTACCAAATGGCTGGTGCGAGGGTCGCGCGTTGTGATAGCTGGCCGAGTGGGCGCTTCTTCGATGACCAGAGAACAATTGCCACCCGAGGCGTCGAAGGAGTTGACCAGCATTCTGATCTTGCTGTCTTTTGCCTTTGGACTCGCCTGCAATCGAGACTGCTCAAGCGCAATTCGTACGTTTCGCTTGTCGAGCCGCGGGAACTTGCTGTTGATCTTAAAGGGCGCTCCTGGCTGCGGCGGGATTTTGCCGTGTTTAAGCATCATCAGTGATTTGATCAGGGAAATGACTCCGGCGACACCCTCGCCGTGTCCAACGGCGGCCTTGACGGCGCCGACGGTCAGAGGATTGTTGGCGTTGCGATGGCCGCCCACAACGTTGAGGACCGACGTCATTTCCTCAAAATCGCCAGCCTGTGTGCCTGTGCCGTGCATCTCGACATAGGAAATTTCCTCCGGGTCCACGGCAGTCTGACCAAGGACCTCACGGAATACCTTCTCCTGAGAGACGTGGCTAGGGTGCGTGATGGAAGTCGAGGTGGTGCTGTAGGAGCGAGCTGCGCCGCGTATGACCCCAAGGATGTTGTCGTTGTCCGCAACTGCATCCTCGAGGCGCTTCAGCACGACCATCCCCACGCCCTCGCTGCGGGCGTATCCATCGGCATCGTCGTGGAACGTCCTGCAGCCGCCCTCAAAGGCTAGCATACCTGACCGGCTGAGAGCAGAAAAGGCAAAGGGACTAGAGAAGACGGAAGCGCCACCGGCCACGGCCATGTCGCAGTCACGCGAGAGCAAGCCCTGCACTCCGAGAGTAATGGCGGTGGTGCTAGAAGCACATGCTGCGTCGAGCGAATAGCAACCGCGACCAAACTTGTACGTGTAGTTGAGACGTCCAGTAATGAAAGCCTTGGCAATGCTGGACACGGCGTAAATGTCGAGACCCTGCTGGTGGAGGTTCTCAGTCCAATCCATGCCGGTGATTCCAAAAAATGTTGCCACACGATCCGGGTTTGTGGACGGCGTCGCTCCCGGGGCGTATCCCGCCATCTCAAGGGCCTCATGAGTTGTAGTCAGAGCCAGGCGTGCCACAGGGTCCAACTGCATGGCCTCGCGAGGCGAAATGTTGAAGAACCGATTGTCAAACAAGCCAGGTTCGCGAAGCCAAGCGCCCTCCCTAGCCGCTGTCGAGTTCTTGAGTTTGTGTGTGGCATCATAGTATCTGTCAACATCGAATCGAGACTTTAGAATCTTTTTGATATGGCATGTTCTGGCCAAGAGATCCTCCCAGAACCCGTCCAGGCTCTCGTTATCGGGGAATCGCCCAGACATACCCACGATGGCTATTAAGTCCGATGACCCGCGGGTCATGGACATGCTTTGATCGACGAAGCTTGGCAAACATAGCGGAGCCAGCTCATACTTGAGGTTTGCGGCCTTGAGCATCTTTTGCACGAAGGGCAAGTGCGGGGTTTTGCCCATCTCGTGAACTTTGAGCCTGAAGCTGTCCATGTTCTCAGCCGGGCCGTCACGGAGACGATCCATGCAGATCTTAGTGGCTTTATAAATGCGCAAGGGACGTTCCAAGATGTCGACAATGATGTCGCCCAGTAGGTCCCTCAAAGTAGCGTGTTGATAGGGAGCCACGTCTCCGCTGGGATCGGACATGATGGTCTTTGACCAGTCGATCGGACGATCCAAAACGTGAGAAGTGCCAACCATTTCGTCGACGTCGGGAATCGGCATAAAAGGGGTATGCGAGGGGCCACCAACGTCGGTAGGGATGTGAGGGGCATCTCTAATCTCTGGTGACCACGCAGCGAGGCGAGAGAAGGACGACGGGGTGCCGACCAGTGTGAGCCATCCCTCAGACACCACACCGATCGAAATTCGCTGTAGCCTAGGCAGTTTTTTGGATGCATGGAACTCATCCAAGATAGTCTGCACGCGCTCCGGGCGTAAGCCGAGATATGTGGTGAACCAGGCTCCAGTTTCACGAGGCGCCAAAAGGTCCATCCGCCGCTGTTGCGTCAAGGATATGTATCGTACATAGAGGGACACAATCTCACGCGCAATCGGGAGGAGGTCGGATGTGTCGTGGGCAGCGATGAGCGGAACGGCCGCGAGCTGCCCTGAGCAAAAGGCCAAGATGTGCACTGGATTAGCACTGGAGCCCAGTATTGTTGGGTCCTGCTCAGCGCGTCTGGAGTGACATCAGTCTCATCATTGAACCCTCTTGGTCCTTTTCACGGAGAGTCACTCACACGATGAGCTCGCCCAGACGACCGACGCAGGCCAGTATGGTGGGGATAAAGGCACTGGCGGGTAGGTTCGGGTCCGCATCTTCCTCAGCCAACGCCAGAATGGACTCGGAGTTTTTCCAGTCGCGTTCCTCTGGTGTCAGTCGTGAAAATTCGAGTTGCAAGACATCTGTTGCTTCCTTGAGGAATGTGCGCGCGGCTGGCGACGACTTGGAATGACGAACCAGCGCCTGGATCATGGGCAGCCTGTCAGTGGCTGTGTCGCCAAAGACGACCAGGTGCGTAGTTGCGTTGGCCATCTTGACTTTTGACGCACAGATGCTGACATAGATTGATGCTCATGGATGTCCGCCAGAGACTATCTTGCCTTGTGGTCGGTGATGGGTGGGCGTTGGCCCGAGGAAACACCCCTTTTGTTGGTTTGAGCCATCGTCATGGTGTCGGGAGGCACTCAGAGCGAGCTGCTATCGAAGAAAATCCACTTGGATCTTCGGGCGATACGACAGCCTGAGGCTCTCGAAACTTGACGGACCGTATACCAAGTCGGCTTCAACTGCAGTTGTCGAAAATGCGACACGAGCCGACGCGTGAGCCCGACGACATGTTGCCGGGCGAATGGCAGTCAAGCATGGCTGTGCCCCGATAAGAGACGGTGGAGTCTCATCCATGAACATGGCATCGGATCGTATGCAAATGGTCCTTCTGGAGAATGCACCGACTTACATACCGTTGTCGCATCGGAAGTGGAGGCCAGGTGCCGAAGGAAGCGGCGATTATTTGGGACGGGTGTGACGGGATATTTTTGCATCTTGATCTTTAACGGGTCTACTAATGCAAGAAGAGAAAGTGTCCGCCCCAACGTTACTGACCTCAGGTGCCCACTAAACCCCCACTTAGGTAGGCACTTGCAGCCGCCTCAATATGTCATCAAGTACAGCAGCCGCCACGGCGTTGACGACCGTGTCTGTCATTTCTGCTCAATAAAGTTGCCGGTCAACATCATACCTACTAGTATTCAGACGAACAGCTGTACCTCGAGACTAACCTTGTTCGGGTACCGTCAATCCTGGCCGACCCTGTGCCACCATGTAGCCTGCTTTAAAGGGCCACCAAAGAAAGGGCCCGATAAATGTCCTGATAAGAGAGGGAAAAAGATGAACAAAGAGAGAGCATCAAGAGAAGATGGCAAAACTCGCCGCAGCTTGATCTACTGCAGAAAAGTTGTGCTGGTTCGCTGCTCCGGAAGCCGAGTTGTCAGGACCCACATCGGGCGGAACATCCGGAGTGACGGCCCGGCCCGGCGCCAGTGGTAGCGCCGGCCGTGCCAACGAAAAAACGGAATAGCTGGACCTGCACACCGCCTCTAAGTACGTTCTACGCAGACCGTCACGCTCTTCTGATGGCATCAAGTACTACCATCGCCAGCATAGAATCAACTTTGATTCCGTTTAATGCTCAGGGCATATTTGCGTATTAAGCTCTTGTCAGGAATCGCTGGTCTGAGAATTTCTCTTGACAAAAACGAGAAAATATAGACAATAGTGAATTTCTTTTAGGCATATATGAGAAACCTTTGTAAACAGTTTCCTTTTTTTTTTTTTTTTTTTTTTTTTTTATAGATAGAGAGAAACTTGGCCATGCACCGTTGATACTCGGCGTGTTTGCATCACCTTTGCCTGTTAGCAGTGCCGCAGCACAAAGCACCGGAGTATTCAAAACGATACCGCGATCGCATATAAGCCATAGAATAACTGCAGTATCAACGAAGATCTGATGTTCGTCGTCAACCAAGTCATTGCCAGATCTGAGCCGCTGATCTGAGCCGCTTTACTGGGTGCGAATAAGGTCGGCAGCTGCCAAAATGACCTCACGGTGGGTTTAACACCACCAGCAAATGATTCCCGGCGGACGACTAGTACCGAAAGCATGAGTTCGAACTCGGAACTCTCCAGTGGAAATCCATGGTCAATAGTTGAAAACAGACCACGAAACAGATCACCTTGGCTCGATTGACCCCTGGTGTCTTGAACCCGGCAAAGTATCAAACGATCTCCGTTCTTGTCCTTCCAGTCTTGCGGTCAGCTGATGTACATAATAGCTCGAGCTAGCCTTAGCTAAAATCTTGAAATCTGTTTCCTTCGGCGCGTACCCTAAAGAGGGTGTCTGGTGCCGTCGCCACACTTCGTGTTGTGAACAACAAGGGCGAAAGAGAAGATCCTGGGCGAGCATATGCTACCACCACCGCTGCCTTCCGCTTCAGCACCACCAGAATCAACAACAAATCACCGCTCGGTTACTTCTTGTTCACTCGTTCATTCATCACATGGAAGGAGTGTGGGAAATGACCGCGCGGGCAGTTCTCCAGCTTCAACACCTGTTATTTCCACGCAGAGGCCGACCATGACGCATGTTTACTGTTTTATTTGATTTGATATAGATACATAAAGGAAACGGCCGTGAATCTCAATGGGGGCTGTTTAATCAGTCATTATTTAATCTCTCATACACTTTTCCTTACTCTTTTACTCTAAGTCTAATAACAACAGACACACTATGGCACCATAGCAATATGCATGTCTCCAAGCCAAAGGTCCCCCACAGACATTTACAATATGCCGCCCAGCCCCTTTTATGTAACAAAACCTAGGTTAACCCGTAAACAACCGTCACAAGTGATGCCTCCAATTACCCCTGAGCCTCAGAGCAAAGCCCTTCACTGCAACGCCCCGATCGCCAATACAAGATCATCAAACATGACGTCAATGTGAGCCAACAAGCTCCCGCTACCCGCGCCATCGGAATCGTTTTCGTCCTCTTGCATCTTGCGCCTCAGCGTCTCCCGCATGGCCCCCACTGCCCCTTCAATCTTTCGCGCCGTCACTGTCCGGAGCACCCCGAGCACTATGGCTCGATCCGGCCCTGTCACGTCAAAGCTGCCCACGCGCACCCGAGGGCTGCCGGTGGCAGTAGCGTCGTCGTATTGCTGCTGGTCCGCGTGATGCGTCTCGTCAGAGACCGGTGGCGACGGCGGGCTTTCCCCTCTCCGGCGCCGCTTCCTCGTGTCACCGTTCCCGTTGCCATCTCTCCTAATCGTGTTGCCTCTTCTCGCACTGGTGGCGTCAACTCCGCGCGAGACAGAGTTCGGGGGGCTTGTGGAGGAGGATGATGGTGAGATGTCGCGGAGTTGGCCCAGCACGGATCGCACGCTCATCACGGCGAGAAGAAAGACCTTTTCGACCTGCTGCTCGTCCGATGCGGAGCAACGCGGGCAGGTCGCCAGCGCGGACCATTGCTCGAGGGCCCACGCGACGTTGGAGAGGACGGTGTCGATGGGGTAGGGGTGTTGGTCTTGAGAGTGCGGCGTTTGCGAATTTGAGGAGGAAGACGAAGTGCCCGCATGGCCAGGGTGTTTGAGACTGGCGAGTAGGTTGCGGAGGCCAGGGGTACATTGGCAAGCGGCAAGGGTTCTAGATCTGGACCTAGCCTTGTTGTTCGTGCTATTGCTACTGTTGTTGTTGTTTGTGGTCCTCTTGCCGCCCAGATTACGACTAGCGCGTGCAGGCATTCTTTGTTGGGGTTCCTGCATTGTAGATTCGTGTGGAAGTGCTCCAAACGTTGGGTTTGAGATAGGAGAGTACCCTGGGCTTGTCAAGGTGAAATCTTCCTCCCCGTAATGGTTGTCAGTGGAAGCTGAGAGCAGGTTGTTGGTGTTCATGTTGCTGATAGGGGTCGGCAAGGAACTTGGGTTGACGTTTGGATGGGGGTGCGAAGACATTGATGGGAAGGCTGAGTGCGAGACCGTCGTATGATTCAAGTCATTGAGCGCAGCGAATAAGTCTTCTCCCAAGAAAAAGCCCCTTCTAGTGCCGCGGGCCGAGTGATCGATCGGCTCAGATGGGCTGTGTATGGGACCTAGAATGCGGCTTTAATTCGCCGTCAGAGAACCATCCAGGTCGATGTCGGCCATTTCCATGTCAATATCGTCCCAGTCCGCTTCACTCGCATCCCGTCGGGACCCGGAATCCACGCCCAGGCCGGAGGCAAAATCCAGTTGGCCCGACCAGTTACCGCTTCCTTGACGTTGCGGTGAGCGTCGTGGAAGAAGCTGTGATGGGTCGTGCGTGACTATGGGTCCGGCTAGTTGTTGATGTCGCTGCTGCGTTGCATGCTGCGTCCCGGGCCCTTGGGTCTCCGTTGAACCCGAGGCCGAGCAGGCGGATTGTTTCCGCCGATTCTTGGACCCGCGGGGTCGCCCGAGCTGGTTCGTCGGGCTGTAGAAGCACAGGTTGTGGGAGCTTGACAACGCGCAGCTCTCGCATGGCATGGTACCCGAGCATTTCCTCTTGAGTTGGTGGCATGTGTCGCAGGCGTTGCGGAGGCGGAGTGGTCCCTCGAAGGCCATGGTGCTGCGCCAGAGGTCGGAACCTGCGATCTCATCTCTAAGCCAAGAACAAAAGGAACGATGTTTAGCGGTGTCGAAGTGCCAAGCTTCATCGACGCGTTGCCGTCCCTGAGGTCGAAAGATCGCGATGCTTGACGCTGACGAGGAGCAGCGAGGTCAATATCTCATTGAGTGCTGACATGGAGACTGGAGAGACGCCCAAAGCAACAACGTGCGGAGTGAGCCAGTGATCGGCATGCAGGAATTTGAAACTAATAACAAAATCTAACTTGTCCGGGCTTTTGAGGACGGCACATGGCCTTTTGGCGTCATTCAATGCCCGATGTTGACTTCTTGTCAGATCCGGGCAGAAGAAGTAAGCGAGGCAATCCTTCAACCCACGCAAAACCCCACCCCGTTGCAACCGCGGCGTTGAGTCCGCCCCTGCCACGCCACGGATGCACGGATTCATCTACAGAAAGTCGACCTTGGCAGGGGCCTGTCCTTCCGATGCCAGCCTGATCTAGGTCTTCAGAAGGGATACCCTTCGTGCTGGCCCTCTGCTCTTGCTTCCGCTGGCTGCCACGCTGATTCCTCGCTTCTCATCAGCATCCTATTTCGTCAAGTGCGGGTGCCTCTTACTTGATACCATTGTTTGGACCACTCGAGCCACGTTTCTTGGCCCTGGGATCATGTTGGCCAAGAGTTGCTGGGTGGCGGGCTGGCCCACACAAAGATGCCACACCCTCGATGAGTAGTTATGCCTGATGAGGAAGCATCGTTCGAGATCACAGAGGCAGTGAATTCCCATCTCATCACATAAGAGAGTGGACCATCGGGCAAAGGATCAAACAAGTGTGAATGGCTTGTCAGTGAACGAACCGGTTCTGACAAGTAGACTCTTTGCCCTGCCGAGAGCCTTTTGCCAATCAAAAAGGTCCATAGGCGACGGCCTTTGCGGATGTCAGCCCATTCGCACATAACATACCCACACCAGCGGCCCGCACCGTGCAGGGGTGGATCGCGAGATCTGTCTAAAGAATAGCCTGCCGGAGAAGACTTCTTCATACATGTGGCCGCGGAAGCGGGAGAACCAGGCCCGGGAGGTCAAGCGGGCTAGGGGGCGGCAGGTAGCCTGCACCGTTGTCGAATCTCCGAGTCTGGAATCATGGACGGGGAAGCATTTTATGACCACCTTGTCAGCTCCTTGACACCATCAACTTCAGTCGATATGAACGCATGCGGCTGCAATGTCACATCCAGATAGCAAATAGATTCCCGAGCACCGATAGGGAATACTCCGGGCTTAGCTCTAACTCCTTAGAACCAGCTGCTGACGCTGGCACAACCCTGATCAACTTTCGTACGCTACATGTGTAGATCAAAGTCAGCCTTCGATGCAAAGCACGCGCGTCTCCAAGTAGGGAAGCGCGTATATAGAACGGGTCGCCCGCCGTGGGGAAGACGGCCCGTCGATCATGACGCCAGTCACTGTGATGGGGCGGCCAGCCTTCTGATCGTGGGGCTTGCAGACCGAACCCCCCACTAACATTTGGACCTTTGGTAAATACGAAGGCCTAGGCGGTAGGTTTGGCCAGGGGCAGACGGAATCTGCCCCACGATTACCTCAATAACAGCCGTTTCTTAGCATTTGCTCCCTGCCTACGTCTTGAGGCGAGACCATCTCGTGAGCTGGCTTGATTGTACATGTACAGAGGTGGTTGTAACTCAAAAATATGGTCGCTAATGTGCGCGGTTTCAAGCGGGCCATCACATCTTCCTTGCTGTTTGGAGACGCCTGGCCTGTTAGATACAGGCGCGGCGGGATCCTGAAGCCCGCCAGGGGCCTCTACAGCTTGATTTGGAACCCTGCCATGCCATTGGCCATGATCCGACGCCATTGGCCGTGATCCGATGCCGTCGGATTGTGGGAGTACACTCACGGCAGCAAGTGAGTGCCAGTCCAAGAGGATGAATCCCCGGTCTTCTAAAAGCCGAGATGCTTGTCTCCCGGCCGATATGGTGCTTACCTGATTGATGCGGGAGGAGGGGCATTCTCGGCCCGCCTCACATTCTCGGGCGAACGGGGTCTGCACTTCGTGCAGCTGGGGATCTGAAGGGGGTTGACCAGGTCCCCCGTAAGTTGAAAGACTGGAGCACGAGTGGCCTCTCCGGAAGGATCCCGGCTTCCCATATTAACTATTGCCCCCGCAACCTTTCACTGCAACCGAGCTGGTTGGCCTTGTGTATGGAGTCTCATTGCAGTTCTTAGTTGTAATAACCATCAATACTTGAGCTGAGCACGACAGCTCAATCTTTGAAGGTAAAAACATGGGGACAGTGGATGATGCTCCTCGAACAGGGAGTTACCAGGGTGCTGTAGAGCAGTTCTCTCGGTTTACTGCGCAAATTTCCAAATAAAATAAGCGATATTTTTCCCCGCTGTGAAGGCGCCTTACAGAGTCCAGACTTGCGCCCTCCCGTTCTCAACACCTACGTACCCTCTCGGGTGACATGCACATTCAGGTATTTTCTCTATCAGACTACTTGTGACACAGGCGCGCGGCTGCTCAGACTTGTCCAATTCCGATCATTTCTCGTCAACTCGTCTCTCCGGTCTCGGAGTGGAGGCCTAGAATCCTTCGGGCGCAAAGGAAGATGCCAGTTGACTTTATGATGCAGCGTCGGCGGCCGAGCCGCTCTCTACTGCCGGCCGATGGCGTGGTGGTTGGCATCAGTCGATGCCGCGCCGCGGTGCGGGCCGCGCGGCCTTGTCATAGAGCCGCCACGCCGTCGTCCTCGAGAGGAATCATTTGATCTGATCTCAGAGACATCTGACTTGGCAATGCAGACAGCGGGTACACTCGTGGCGGGAGATGCGTCAAACACAGGATGTGCAGAGTGCATGTACACATTGGGTGACAATCGTGAGGCCTTGTGTTATGGCATTCTCCGCCGACAAACTTGGAAGCCTCCATCTACGTACTTCTATGTAGGTCAGTATGTAAGGTAGTGACTTACCAAAGGTCCAAATCAGGCGGGAAACCCGTCCTAGACCCCCTGAGCAAACGCGCACCAAGGTGGAACCTTCACCGGCTGTAAGCTTACGGCACGTACGTCGCGGAGCAGTCCAGGCAGGCTGTATCACACTTGATTAGCAAAGATTCCGTAACGCTATCTAATATCCCACAGGTGTGGTGGCAAACGCCTTGTTCGGGTTGCATTTGCGCCCGGAAGCAATGCCCATGCATGACAATGTCCACACAAGTCTGCCATGAGGGCATGTCGCAGTCGCCTTCGGGGCTTTGCACGAAGCCAAGTTTTTGCACAGCACCTTTCGAAAGGCGAATTCATGGACTAAAAAAGCACTGGAAATATAATCTACCGGTTCATAATGCATGTACCGGACGTATAAGAAGGTCTGTCGACTGACTGGACGCGTATTATTCCGGATAACCATGCTCGCATAGAAGACAAAGAGGAGACAGCAGCTACAGTGCACCCGAACGATTCGTGCGCTGAATCTGACATTCTTCAAGGCAGACTCATTTTGTCGTAATAGTGTCGTAATCTCACCATCTGCTACTGGCGTTTAGTGCAGTGCTGATAAACATCTCGGGGTTCGTACCCGAGCCCGAAACCGCAGGATCTGCTTCAACATACAGCCATTCGCGGGTTCTTGTAGCATTGTTATGTACATACCCCCACGGGACGCTCTTCAAGGCTGTGCCGTAAGAAGAGCGACTTATCGTCATGGGTATGTGGCTACGGGTGGTATTGGAGGGAGAAAATGGGCCGGAGAGAGGGATTAGTCCGACGAAAAGGCCGTCATTTTCACGTTATATGATCATAAAGTCAAGGAAATTATGATAATTGACAAAATTCCTCCTGGAAGATGAGAAGCCTTCCGCGAAGAACTTTCCTATCTGCGCGCATCTGACGCAATTTCAGGCTCCAATGAAGTTGGCAGGTTGCCGAGTCACTCTTTCAAGTCTTTGCCTGAATCACCGATTGTTCCGGAGCCCGATGCGACAACCTCAACCGACTGCCGCAACGGACGTCGGACGTGGTCTCAAACCCTAAGCCGATAGCTTCGGTAGGACATGAATCGAAATAAGGGCCGAAGCGGTCACGGTCAGCATCGTTATGTGCCGATGTGAGTCACAAAAACAATTTTCATGTCCTCCAACGAAGACCCCATGCATCCCAAACAACTGCGGACTCTACGATATTGATGAATGAATGGTGCATTTGCTCTCACTCATCTCAATTAGATCATTTTATTGCTTGGTTTATCAGTGTCCTATGGTCTGGCAGACTTGAACGTATTTGAAGCGATCTTAAAGATTCGGGAGGAGTCTGAAGCAGTGTTATTAACGAATATCATGAGGCATCTGCCGAGATGCCTGGGTGAGATATAGAAGCGAATCCATAAATAAATAGGTCAACAAAGTTAAAACGAGACTTGAATGGGCATAGAACAGGCCATGGTCTATATATCTCAGGTGATATACATACAAGTTGTGGACGGCCGAGAGGGGAAGCCGTTGATAAGTCATTGTTATAAAGGAGAGGAGTACAATTTCCGAGCGAGAAACTTTGTTAGGAAAAAACATATCGTGAGTTTACTTACCGCTTTTTAACATGAATCACGACTTCTGCTTTGACGCCGACTCAGTGGTGGGCAGACTTCACAGGGCATGCCTGAGATGTGCGCCGCAAGGCCCCGGAGCACTCTGAGCACTCACTTCAGTGAGCTCAATTCACGAGATTATCTTGTGTTGAGGTCTTCGCAGGAATTTAGATCGCCCGGGTAAATAAAGAACGCAGTTGATCAACCATTAAGAAAAGCCCCCCAGCTCAAACGCGCAGTGGTGACTGGCGTGGTTGTGACCCCCTTCGACACAAGCGGAAAGAGGATCATCAAGATGAGCCGTGATCCGGGGACGAGGCACCATGTTGACAGAATTCTTGCATCTGACTCGATAGAAAGCCAGAAAGCTGTGCTTGACATGTCCCACCGGCTCACGGCAAGGACGGGATGCCCACATTGCATCATCCAGCGCGCGCGCGAGAGAGAAACAATTTCTGTGGAGATTGGTAAAGCCCGTCAACTCCGAGAAACAGCCTTTTTTTCAAGACTGTCTGGATTCTGCGCGCTGCGCATCGCGCCGCCGTCATTGAAGCTCAACTTCCTCGACCGGTAATTTGGCTTGCCGCATTTCAAGGGGCTGGATGCGGTGTTCTCGACGGCCGCCGCCGCGGTTGGATCGGCATACAAGCCTCCAAAAGAGGTGAGATAACTTTTTCTCTTCTTCCCCTTGTCCCTCTTCGGACGATAGTCCCGAGATTATGGAAGGAACTCAGTCGATTCTCTTTTCCCGCCCGAATCGGCCTCCGCATCTCGCGAGCCCCACGAATCCGCTTGTCGCCCGCAACAGCAAGGCAGCATGACGGGCTGTGCTCGCCCGAGACGGGATTCCCGCTGTTGAGCGAGCCCACAAAATAGGCTTTTTTTTTCACTCGGCTGCTTCGCCCTTTTATGTAAGGGGCTGCGAAAACGAACTGACCAAGGCTTCAAGGGGGTGGCATTTTAGCGTCTTTTCCAGGCTGTCGTGTCTAACTCTGTTGACAGATTCCGCCGTAGGGAGGCTGGACTTGTCATCAGGGGCCCCAAAAGTCTTCTCTTCGCTTCTTTTCCTCGTGCGTCCTCCAACCTTCTGGGTCAGCATTTGGAACCCCCTTCGGTGGACTCGGTTTTGGCGGATGAGTGATCGCCACCGCAGCAGGTGACATTGCCGGCCCCCTGGCCGAAGCTGCTTAACCGATCTTCTTATGACTCGTAGATCCCGTACAGTGGAAGTTGTAGTCGGCTTGGCGCCACCGCTGTGCCTGTTGACGATCAAGGCCGAGAGGTCAAGGGGGGGGGTCCTCCAGGTGTCGCTGGGAAGGGAAATAAATGGGAAAAAGAAGTCACCCCGGACGCCGCGCCGAAAATCCCGACCCACTCCCCCGGGGCCCGCTTTCCAATTCGGGCCAATCTCGACCAATCGGCGCAGCCAAGACTCCGGTTGGGACCCGAGCCGCCGGTCCTCCCTCCTCCTCCCCCCCTTCCGATCTTTTTTGTGATGGTCCAAACTGACGGCTTGGCACTGCGACCCTCGACGCAGATGCAGGAACCTGCGTCGTCAGGCATTCCGATGATTAGAAATTCGCATTACTCGGGGGACGACATGGAGGGTTCGCTCGAACTCTACGACAAATGCCGGATTCGCTCTCGCCGCATGGCTCTCCGTCGTCTATTCGCCCGGCGCATTCTCAATTCTTCGCTGCACGAACACGCCCGCCCACCCCCAGACAGGGCTTGTCGCAGGTTTGCGACCATGACCAGATCCGTCCGCACCGGAAGCAGCACGGCACAAGAACTTGCGACGTTTCACCCACGTGGATCCCTCCAAGCTTGTCTTGATCCCGCGTCACCACCTCCCGGCCCAAAGAGCCTCAAGCGTCCCTGTTTCGCCCAGGGATCATCCCCGGGTAGGTTTTTGCGAGGGAGGAAGGAAAGAAAAAAAAAGGTGAGAACACAGAGATCGCACTAGGCAAAGACTGGGGCCAGGCGACGTTAGTTCCCGCGCATCCGGACGCGTGCCGTCGGAGATGGGGAGCAAGGACGCAGGAAGCTATGATCGCCAGCCCATCATCGTCGGTCGTTGGCGCTTTCACACCCCCCC
>JAOWMA010000379.1:0-45926 GCA_025962755.1 Colletotrichum tropicicola
TAACTTATACCCTTATAACTATACTTTAATAAGTTACTAAGTACCTAAGATATCCTTTAATACTAACTATTATCTATACTAATTTATACTTACTATATAAATACCTAGTTAAACTTAGGACTATAAAAAAAAAAAGATTAATAATTAATATTATAGTCCTATAATAGTTATATAAAAGGTATAAGATCCTGAAAATCTACTAAATTAATAGTACTAATAATCCTATTAATAACTTAATAAAGAGTTTACTAAATAGAGCTCTAAAGTAACTTATTAAAGTAAATAAAATAATAGTATAAATAAAAAAATAAATAATAAAAACCTAAAGGGAACTAAGGGTTAATAGGGACGAAGGGATATAGAAGAGGTAAGGGACGTATAGTAGGGCTATAATTATACTTATTTATATAAAGTATAAGTAAAGACCTAAAGGTTTAAAAAATATAATATTATACCCTAAGGTGTAATTATTATATATTACTTATTAACTTAATTATACTTATTTTACTATAAAAATAAAGATTATAAGTATTAAGATAATTAATAGTACTAAATTAGTCTCTACTATTAATTAACTTACTTAATAGGCTAACTAAAAGTAGCTACTTAAAAGACTCTAGTCTATATAGGCCTTTACTATAAAGTTTATTCTAAATAGATAACTTAGATAGAATAATACTATTATAACTAGAGGCACCTTTACTAATAAACTACTGTATATAGTACTAATATTACCTATAGTGATACTAATAATTTAGGTTTATTAGCTTAGCTAAAAAATGGGTAGTGACTTTTTAGCTGTTTCCGTTTTGTATTCTAGGTAGGAAGTAAATACGGGTAGTTCTGTTAGGATAGGGTCTAACTAGTTTTTTCCTAATATTCCCTTAAACGATGCGGTGAATATTAAGACTTTCTCTCAAAGGGGCATAGTAGTCCGTGTAAGTATAGTGAAGTGAGATAAGATATATATAGGAGGGACCTTAATAAGTACGGCTGACTACTATGTGGGCCTGGATGGGCTAAACTCGTAGATCTATTATTGAAGATGCCCTCTGTAAGGTATTATAATTTATTGTTGTGCCTATAATGTTGAGGTAAACCCGAACTTGGATGTGATTTGGTGCCGCTGTGTCAGCTCGTGGTGTCAATAGAATAGGGGGGTTCCGCCCGAACGAAATAAATGTGTAGAAGAAGCAAATGTGCAGAGAAGCCCACGAAAAGCGTTCATGCTAGCATCGAGCTTCTACGGCACGACTAGAAGGAGCTTGTCCAGCCGTCGTCGGCCAATTGAAACAGCTCTCCCATGGTGCGGTGTGAGTGTAATGCTCGAGGGAGACTGCTGGAATTTCTATCCCATCGACTGCGTGTTAACGCTAAAAAAAGTCCCTATTTTTTCTCTAATATGTTAGTAGTTAGAAGATAATACTGGTCAAAAAAAAGTACTAGTATTACTTATTGTCTTCTGATTAGTGTTCTCCGCACCTTGGCAAAAATGGCGTCAACACGCAGTCGATGGGATACTTACCTTGGAGATCGCGATCGTCTTTAAAAGCTTTGGGGTGCATTTACAAGAGGCACAAAGCGACGGCGGCTTGACTAAGCTCCGTCAGATCTCCTGGACGAAAATCCTGTGCGAAGAAGAATTCGAGGACCTCAGTCGGAAGCGGAACTTGACAAGGATGGCGGCCTGATGGCGGGTCGGCGGTTGTAGAGTGATAAACATGTTTCCCAAGGGATGCATCATGTCTTATTTCACTTGATGCGGGTTTATTAATGATCATTATTCGTACCTCCCAGCCGGTGTTCTCAGAAACAGTGAATCGGAAGGGGGGAATTGTGTCATAACTGGCGGACAGTGAGCAGTTCGGCTCTATTGTTGGAATACTTTCACGTTTGTTGGTTGCAAATTTGGCAAACCATGAATATTTCTTATAGAATGACACTTAACCGACCCACGACACGTGGAATAAGAAAATCAATGAGTACAGTTAAAAGCATAAATTGTCCCTTTGTTTTTTTGTAAAGACTCACCCTACAGCAGATTTCGGCCCAGCTCGTCGCCGTGTTTCTCCAGACCAAATAAGCCCGGAACCCATCAGGCCTGATCATTCCATGGAATCGGCCGCATGAATGATGAGTCCCCAGCCCCCGGCTAAATTTAGTATCGAGGCCTGTTTCATTTACTTGACACACGGGGTAACGGTCCCCCTCGGCCGGTATTTGTCCGATGCCCCGTGGCAAAGGAGGTTTCTCCCGCCTTGTTTCCGTGAGCCCTAAGAGCGGCCCGGGCGTGATGAAAAGAGGCCGCCAAGGCGGTACGGTCTCCGGAAACCCTCCGTTTTGACTAACTCGGTCATGCCATCGGTTAGTGCGAGGCGATGAACAGGAAACACGAGCTGAATGACCGCATTTTCGGCAATTCGCCCCTAACAACTCTTCAGAGACTCGATTCGGCTTAGGTGGTTTCACCTGCTCGCAGGAGAATGCTTCTGAATACGCAGCAACTGGGCTTGAATTCGCTTCGCCCATGCCATCGTGCCCAACTGACCGCCAGTTCCGGTACGTTACCTAAGCTTCTGGGGTTTCGAGACAGGGATATCGGTTTTCGAGTCCGCTTAACTCAAGTCATCTGGCTGCCTGTGGATTCGCGAGTGGACATGATACGGAGCCGAGAAAGACTCGTTCCGTACCAACCGAAGTGTGGGCCAATTGACCGCCCCCGGCCTGTTCTCCGTGTCTTGAGATGGCTCGATGGGAAGGTTTCATGGCCGGGACCCAAAACAGGAGGCGGGTGGTACTCAATTACGGCCGGCATCGGCAGGCGGCTCCACGAGTACACCGCCGCAGAGGATAATTCTGAACATGGCGAGGTTTCGTGAAGAAACCGCCCAACAATGTTCCGGATAAAGTGTCGTCGCAGTGCTCAAGTAGGAGAGCCCTGGGGAAGCCCTGAATTAGTGGAGTACTCCAGCCTTGACGTCGACAATTATGGAAGCAATCATCAATGGCCCCAAAGTTCAGATGGTCTAAGCTTTCTGGGGCAGTGTTGGGATGAACACAAGTCGGCAGGTTGGCGGCTTCGGCACAGCTTCGACGGTGCTTCCATGCCTCCGTGAGCCAAGCACGAAGGCTGAGAATTGAGCCGTTGTGGGGTTTGTTCCCTGTTTTAGATACCTCAACATAACGTTAAAGCGAGGTTGACGGGTTATGACGTCGTTATTCTCCTATAGCGGAGAGCCGGCTCCCCCGAACACGAGTCATGCATTGTTCAGATCCACAGATCGCCAGTGCGATCGTCATTAACGAGTGGGAAGTGTCCTAATTCCTCGTATTGACAACAATGGCAACCCGGAAGTCTGGAGAGATCGTGGCAACAATCAGACTATATAACCGGGCATGTGCTGCTAGTTCTATCTGTTGGGACTCTTCATCACAACACTCACTCTCACTTCAACCAACTCCTCGCATCAACACTCTCTAATCCAACTTAAAACTCCTATTCTGTCTAATCAACAAACCCAACCAACCTTCAAAATGCAGTTCTTCAACATCCTCGCCACCGCCGCCGTCGCCTCCGCTGCCGCCATCGGCCAGCGTGACGTTACCTTCAAGGTCTCCGAGTTCAGCGCCAGCTGCATTCCCCACAGCACCCAGTGCTCGTAAGCGCAATTGCCTTCATCTTTCTCGACAAGACACCTAATAACTCATGTTTCTAGTTACTCTTTCACTGTCATCCAGCCTGGCACTATGGAGACCACCGGCGTCAAGTGCAGCGGCCTCTTCCCCGCCAACACTGACGGCACCCTTCCCGACGTCAAGGAGGGCGCTTGCACCGAGTCTTCCCGCACCTACGACGTTGTCCGCGGCGCCGAGGGCCTGACCTTCTCCGTCTCCCAGCCCGTCACCCCCAGCAGCAACCAGACCGGCACCCACCTGATCCCCAACGACCAGCTCGTTATCTCCAACCAGCCCAACGCCGTTGTCCAGAGTTACACCGGCCCCGCCGCTTTCGACCTCGAGTAAGCGATTTTTCGGAGCTTCACCTCGACCTTCGAGTCTCCGAGACTCGGCTCTACTTTTCAAACCCCTGACCTTGGCACGTCATACCTAGCAAGCACACAATGCGGCCAAGGTGGCAGACTGTGACTTGCTCAGTCTAGGGCTGTACAAACATTAGCTGTATACAAATAGACTCAATGAAGTTTCTTTACAACTCAGCCCACACTGAACCTTTTTACTGAAATATGGGCCCCTGCTGCTCTTCCAAGACCTCGAGCATCCTACATGATACTGTGTGTCTTGCACTGCTTCTTGTGCATCAACGTCTGTCTGTTGGGCCAGCATCGCCCACATAATGAGCCACTTTGACACCCGTGGCCAGGTTTGCTAATTTCGAAAGTTCGTCTTCACTTTGTGACAACATAGCTGATGTAAACCAACACTTGTCTCCTTCGCCACCACTTTGACGGCGTGACCAACCCACCGGATTTTCTTGGTAAATTTAGAATCGTCTTCTGCGTTGGTGCAGATACCAATGCGGTTCAGGAACTCTGCCCCAACTCTAATTGGCTGATACCTTGTCATGTGAACCTCCACGTCCGATAGGATACTACGCCTCCATCAAACCCAGGGCTTTTGAGGCACCTGCAGGATGCAGACAGTATTAGCGCCAGGCTGGCCTGCCATGGCCATCACCATCTAGCCACACCGCCAACTGTAGGTAGCTGTTGTTTAGTACTTACTAATGCCACTGCTCCTTCAACTCAAGGACAGTAGAAGTTACAGTCCGCCTCAAAAAGGGGCCTTGTAGTTGGGGATGTCTCACTACCTATGGATCTCTCCGGCCGTCGACTGACGACTGCCTGTGGAAGGTCTCAGGAGGGAGTCGCTCAATGGCAATGAATCTTCTTGCCGCTGTGCAAACGTTGGTGAGATAAAAGACCACTGTTGTTGGTGCATGATTTCCCCACTGTGATCCCTGAAAATCCCAGCAAGTTTTGTGCCTCAAAGCACTGCTTGGCGTTGGAGCGGCCACAACAAAGGTAGTCATCCATCCGTTTTACATCAAGGTGTGCGGGCTGGCCACCAATTTTCCAGGAGCACCAACAGCCCGAGACCTCCCCTGTTATTCGACAAACCCCCTCCCCCCAATCGCAGGTCACATTGAAGGGAAAAGAAGGATTCATAGCAACGGCAAAGAAGATCTCCACCTAGAGAGGTTTATACATAAAGCCAGCCGGGACTGCCGCGGAGGCCGATAACTACCGGAGTCGCCGGACTACCTAGAGGCATACACAGCCGCTCGGTAGTAAAAGGTCAGGTAGGGCGGCCTCGGCTTCATCAATGCTCTATTCATACTCTTAAGGGCAGTTAGGACAGCCGGCTTAATTGAGCACACTAAGTGCGCACTGTTCATCGCGCCCAGAAACCGTAGCGCTTAGATGTCCAAAAGCGTGCGATTCACTTAAACGCAATCTAATGGGAAAACCTTGTTCAACATTCGATGAACCCACTGCGCTTACCTTTACCCACTACCTTTGAACAACAACCTCGAAACTTGCCAAGTTGCGACTATGCTTAACAGACAAGGTGCATACATCTGGAGTTTAAAGGGGTCATACGCCCGAGTAGGTTTGCATGACCCATCTTGAAGCGGTGATGAACGCGTGAGGTTCGGATACCTCGTAACCTCCAGATCGTATGACAGTCTACCATTGTGCTGGACGTTTTGTCTCCCAATTGTTTGTATAAGTAAGAAGTCCTCGCCCGAAGCAGAGGATCATTTCGCTCACATTTCGGCAGTCTTTCCACCAGCAGTCATTCACTCACTGAATAGTCACTCGTTTACTCAGTCGTCAGTCTCTGAATATTTCTTCCCCTTAACATTCTTAAGCTACCCGTGGACACCTCCTCTTCAAAGAAGCCGACACGATGTACTCCATTAAGTCGCTGGTTGTGAGAGCCGCATTGCTATTGGGTTCTGTGGCCAATGCGAGTCCCGTCTGGCCCGATGAGAACATCGTCAAAAGGGATGTTGACAAAACCGCAACTGACAGACTTGTCTTTGCACACTTCATGGTAGGGTCATGACCCGTAACTATTCAAACGCCCGAAATTACTCACCAGTGAAATTGTTCATGCAGATTGGAATCGTAGGCTTGAGAACCAAAGCCTTGGACTATGATATTGACTTTAAGCGAGCTAAGGAGGTGGGCATCGACGCCTTTGCTCTCAACATCAGCACCGATCCGTACACGGAGACCCAGCTGGATCTAGCTTACGAGGCGGCTGCCAACAACGACATGAAAGTGTTCATTTCGTTCGACTTCAACGTATGTGTCCCACCAATTACGTGTGTCCGCCAAAGTGTCCTCATTGACATGTATGTTAACACTTTTTCAGTGGTACAAACCCAAAACCGGAGCGGAAGTTGTTGGCGGGCTGATCGCCAAGTACGCAGACAAACCAGGCCAGCTCATCGTCGACGGCAAGATCTTTGCATCTTCCTACGCCGGCGACGGTCTGAACGTTACCGAGATGCGCCAGGCAGTTGCCGCCAAAACCAGCATATCAGTCTTTTGGGCTCCCAACTTCCACCCCCCGACCGTGCCGTCACTCTCCGGCCAACCGTTCGTCGAAACCTCGGAGGGCCTGGATGGCGCGTTGAACTGGTATGCCTGGGACACCAACGGACAAAACAAAGCTCCCACGCCTGGTGCCAACGTCACGGTCGAGTACGGCGACTCCGAGTACGTCAAGTGGCTGCAAGGGAAGGCGTACATCGCACCGGTTTCCGCCTGGTTCTTTACACACTACGGGCCCGAAGTGTCGTACAGTAAGAACTTCGTCTTCCCCGGCTACTTGCTGTGGGCTCGGCGCTGGTGGGAAGTGCTCAAGCTGGGACCGCGCTTCGTCGAGATTGTCAGCTGGAACGACTTTGGCGAGAGTCACTACGTCGCCCCCCTCGGATCCTCACACAACGACGACGGCGGGAGCAAGTGGACGCTCGGCATGCCGCACGACGGATGGCTGGATATGGCCAAGCCGTTCATCAGCGCCTACAAGTCGGGTGCCACCGACGTGGATGCGAGCCACGTCGAGGACGACCAGCTTGTGTACTGGTACCGGCCCAACCCGTCGACGACGAGCTGCGACGCGACTGACACCACCTTTGGCCGACCGGCTAACAACGACTCGGGGAACTACTTTCAGGGCCGGCCGAACGGGTGGCAGACTCTCTCCGACGCCGTGTTTGTTGTTTCGCTTCTGAAGGAGCCCGGGACTGTCACTGTTCAATCTGGGAATAATACGCAAACCTTTGATGCATCTTCGGGAGCGAATTTCTTCCAGGTCCCCATGGGTCTGGGCACGCAGAAATTTGAGCTCAGCCGAGGCGGAAAGACTGTAGTCTCCGCCAAGTCAGGCAAGGCCATCTCGGACGCATGCATCTGTGGTCTGTACAACTACAATGCCTACGTCGAAACTGTACCTGATAAGTCTTGGCGGATCTTAGTGGCGCCTCGTTGGAAAGTCTGGCGACGGGATTGCTCGTGGATGTACAGAAGTGCTATTCTTAGATGTCGGTGGATGGTACGTCATGACTGTGATGATACAATAGCAAGGAAGCAATCCGCAGCTTCCCTGTTAACACAGTAAATGAACATTATTTAGCGTGAGGCGAAGCTACCTGGTTTCACCAGACTCTCTGGTCCGTGATCTGATGTTTGTTGCTATGGATGCTAACTCTCCTTAGGCCATACGATGTCTTAAGAGATTGCGTTACTGATCTCAAGTAGATGGGTCCAAAGGGGCTGTTACGGCGGTCGCAAGGGCCAGCGATGACTCCCGCCTGTCGCGTTTCTGCAAGACCATCACAAATGCGGCACAGTCAGGAAACCTGGCGATAACAGCGGCCGTTTCTTCTTGCTTTGAAGCTGCCAAGATATCTGTGAAGTGGTCTGACTCTGATGGCATGCGTAAATGGTCGCCAGGCATGCGACGAGGACAACAATCACCCGAGTCTCTGGCTGGAGACATGCGGCCTGTCCAACATCAAGCTGACTTCCAACACACAGAAACAGTTTTGCCTCCTGCAACTTTGTGAATCAGGACAAAACCAGTGCCAGGTGGCATTGCATTCTTCCGCTCGAATGAGGGGGCTGCGAAGATGGATCCTTCCCAGCTCATGACAGACAGGAATGACGGGACGTCCAGCATGGGAACATGAAGCTTACACCCTATCCTGAGAACATTCACACGCCTGAACGGTTTGTTTCCTAAGACTTGGAGTCTTTTCAAGTGTGCTACTAGAATACTACAAGTCAATAAGGGTCACCTGTGAGTGACAACCGGCTCTAAATTTTGGTAACAAGGGTAAGCATTTCATATTTTTGGGAATATAGACCAAAACAGCCAAAGCTGTCCAGGGACATGAAATTTGCGATTGATCACAACACCAATCGACCAAACATGAGGCCACACCGCAAGCACATGTGCAAGTTTATCGTCAGCTTCGCTGTGAAACCACCACCTAGCCATGTTCAAGGGAAAGGATTCGTATAAGGAACGAATAAGACACCATTTGAAACGTCTCGACAACAATAAACCACCATGTTGTTCGCGCCGTCACGGACCAGAACGAATCCCCAAGATTTTAGGCGGCCCACATATCCAACTCGAACTCTCTTCGGCTGGCGGCTTGTAAGGCCCGAACGTGATCGTCGGATAACTCAACCTCCGCTGGGTTCCGAGGGGGTTTTCACCACCGACACAGTCCTTCTCGTCCAAGGACCGGAATATCGTGTTGTCTCTCGGCATCGGCGCTGGCGACGGAGTACATTTTGCCAACTCTGGATACCAACTCGGTCCATCGGGCTCGGCGCACATAGCCATCGCCAAGTTCCCCCTCACATGCGCCGCGTCAGCCAGAAAGTCCCTAAAGACGTCCCGCGCCGCCGCGTCATCGAGGACCGCGAGAAGGTCCATGTCCGCCGGCAGGTCATCGTTGGGCCACTCTCCCAGCTGCCACCTGGCCCGCAGTATCCGCAGGGTTTCTTCCACGCTCTGGTCGACCAGCATCTCGTCCACGCCTGGTGCCGTCTCCCGCAGGAACTCCTTGACCCCGCCCACGGCATCCACGAAGTCGGGCCCGGCCAGCTGCGACAGTCCCAGGCCCGCTGCTGCATCGTCGGGGATGGTGATACGTCGACGAGCCCGTAGAAAGGCGTACCGCACGACGGGGACGCCTATCCTCGCGTCCCCTGGGTACCCCCAGCTCAAGAGCTGCCGTCGTTCCTTTCTCGTTTTCCGCGTCGCGTGCCATTCGTGAGAGACGACCACGACCCAGCTGCCGGGCTCCAGAGGGCCAAAGAGCGGCCAGCACTCCACGTTCGGCGCCGGACTCGCGTTTACTGTTGCTGACGGTAAGTTTGGGTTGCCTATCTCGGGAATGGCCAGGTTCTCTGCAGGTATCGGGCTGATGGAAGTCTCCGTGTGCGCCGATAAGGTTGATTTCGCTGCCGCAAAGCTCACCAAGAATCTATCATCGAGGACACGACGGCAGTACTGCAGAAACCCCGATACGAAGCGTTCGGGTTTGAGCATTGCGTCGCCAAGGAAGAAGTGACAGGGTCGGAATATCATGTTGACATCTTCTTCCTCTTCTTCCTCCTTTATTTCTGCCTGGTCTTCCTCCTCCTTTTCCTCTGGGTCGTAGTCCATGATGTCTTGTGGCTCTACTTTCTCGTGCGGTATGAACTGCTGGCGAACGAACATATACTGTACGGGGAAAGCGCTGCGCAGGGCGGGAGAGTTCAGTCGGGCGCCTGTACTTGGGTCTTGAAGCCAGAGAGCACGTCGCAGCGGTGCGGAGAAGGCGCAAGTGAAAAATATGTTTCTTGATCCGAGGAGGGCCGAGGCAAATGGTGACGTGCATATTTGCGACAGCAGGTGTGACGACTTGTCGTCGTTGGCGCGGGAGGGACACTGGAGAAAGCAAATGTTACGGATCGCCTCGTTCTGAGCGAGCATCTCGAGCAGCAACGTGGGAGGGCCATCCATGGCATCGATACAGATGCTCAACGCCTGGGCGTTGCGCAACTCCGCCACGTTGAGGGTGGTAGCGACAAGCTCATACGATAGATTGCGGTAGGCTGCCCAGTTTAAGTGCCGGCTTCCGGCATAGGCAAGTCGGAGAAGCTGTGTTGATGCGTCGGAAGGTCGTAGGATCTCGGAATTCCTGACGAGTTCCTCTTGGAGACGGCTCTGGAAGCCGGGGAGGGCGATGAATCCTTGGCAGGCTTCGAAATTGACCGTATCAGACCGAATAAGGGTTTGGACTACCTCCCCAACAGCTGCATTATCGTACCCAGTGGGGAGGGCCGGAAAGTTACTTTCTTCGCTGCTTGTTATGGAAGAATGCGGCCAGATGTCTTCCAGGCTGTCAGCCTGCCACGTCCATAAAGCCCGCGGACGTGCAAGGACTTACATCTCAGAGCCCGCGCCTCAACGATGCCGTATTTTCCCAGTCGCTCAATGCCTTCCACCTCTTCGCCCACGCCGAACCTGGTCATGAAATCGATCGCGGACAGCGGCGTCCGCGTGCTCAAGTTGTCGAGGTAAAGGTCCGGCGGTGGGCCGCCGTAGAAGCTCTCCGCGCGATCCCAGTACATGGTTCCGCCAAATGAAGACCCTTCAGACCCAACATAGGTGATTTTAGACGCCATGATGCCGTACCTCAGGGCATCCAGGTCAGAGATGTCGATGACTACAGCCCCGTACTCGAGCACATCGTCACGCAAGACGGTGGCGAGCGGGCGTTCTTGGATGTCGCCGAGCCGAGCCCCAAACCCATTGTCATCGATCCGGTTCAAGGCCAGGCGTAGACATGAGGAGATGAAGGGGAACTCCCGGATGGCGTCTGCGTCCACCCATGGTGGCGAGTCGGGCGGTGCGGCCTGCTTGGGGCCCCCAGAGCGGCCAGGAAAAAACTTTGAGTCGGCTAGATTGGGCTGTGGAAGATCGGGGACCTGCAAGCGGTGCCGTTCCGGGTGGCGTCCCCCGCGATATTCGGCGGCGGCCAGGGATAGCTCGGCCTCGATGGGCGCGCGGTTGTCTGGGCAGGTCAGTATGTCGAAGGCGCGGATGCAATCTTGCACGACCTGACGGACGCGCCGCCATTCGTTCTCCCTGTCACTCCCCGGTCCGGGAGCTCTGCCCTGGCGGTAGGTGACGGCGAGAGGGCGATGAGCTCCCTCGTGCCCCGGAGGACCTACATCAGCCACGATGAAGAAGAGGAGTGACCGTGGGCTAACAGTGGCGATCACAAGGTCCGGATCCATGCTGGGCTCAAGGTACGGCACCCACGGCACTAAAAGTGACAGTCACGTAATGATGGTCGAGGGAGGTTGATGGGGGATGGACAGAAGTTCTTTTAACCAAAACGGCACCCCTTCCGAGGAGTCATACCATGCGGGGTTGGCAGCCGCGCGACAGGGACTTGAGGGCGCTAGATTAAGCATAAATGTCAGCAAAGGCAAGGGTTGGATTGGATGTTAGATATCGGGGGGTGCGTCTCCCTGATGGATGAGTCACCGCCAGACGAGGACTGGACATTGCACACGCCCAGCCAAATGCCTTGGTATTTGTCTCTGCTTACGGCGAGAGGTTGTTTATCTCTTGTTCTGAGTTGACTCTATGTGTTCAACATCGAGTCCGATTTACACTAGTTTCCACACCTCAACTTGTCATGTGAGCAGTTGCTTAATCTTCTACCTCACCATCGCCAGCGAGTCCTTCCTGGGAGAGTGCTGAAACTCTCCATCGCCAGAATGTTGATCAGAGACGGCTTCAACTTGGGAGACCTCAGAACTGCGAATGCCTCACCCCACAGGAAGGACGTGTTGGCAATGCTAGTTTGATAAAGGATAGCTTAGTATCACAGTGGAGGTTGCTACCTGTCAGCGTCAATTCAACAGTCAAATGGGGCAGATGAGACTAACAGTTTTTTTCCCATGTCGAGAGTCCACCAACCTTTTACCTCTTGAGGAACAAACGCCGGTACTAGACAGTTCTACATTTTTGCAATCGCATGTATCCATCCGCCCATGACGGCTGAATATGAGCCAAGAATGGACTTCAATCTCTGGTGATGGACCTTGTTTTGAGCGAGCTTGATACGGAATTTGTGGCAACAGGATCGGCGTCATCAAAGTCAATAGCATCATGGGCGTTGAACAGGACACAGGGCTTGAAGAGCTCTTCGAATCAGCCGAGAGCCATCGGCAGTTCGAATGGTGGCGTCATGCCATGCCGAGGTCGCCGGGAAGCCGGCCCCCTCAGTCCCAAACCATCCATCGGCACAAGCAAGAGCTGATCTTTCCACGGCAGTACTTCTTGATCAATCCAATATTGGGTCGTCCCGGCGGCCTGCATAAGACACTGGGTATCTGTCTCCGTGTGGCGGAGCGTCCGGGGCTCGCAGTGTCTGGTCCGGCTGGCAACGCATCAGGTGGCCCAGCCGCGGCCGCCCATCGCCTCAAAGGGGTTCGCTTGTTGGTGCTGGTTGTTTGTGTCACCTCGGGATCAGGCTGGCAGCAGACGGAGACTTGGCCGTTGGTGCCGCAAAGGGAGCAAGCAAACAGCTTGGCTCTGCGTGTTGGTGTTGGTCCGGGGCCGTTGTGTTGGTGGTGGAACGTGACGGAAAAGAAAGAATCGAGCAACGGTCCAAAAGGGGAACAAACAAGGGAAATTGCAGGGGAGAACTCGGCAGGGAAGGAGCTGTTGTTGAATTGTCGAGGGAAGGCGCATCCCCCGGGTTCCTTCCTTCTTCTTCCCTTCGGCCCCCATCGCGCCTTCCTCGACCAATTCACCAAACTGCCTCCACCCACCGAATCAAATCGGCCTCGGCCCCAGTGTCGCACCGGCACTTTGAATAAAACACCAAAACGTCGTCTCGTCGGTTGCTCCTTGACCTCGCTTCCTCGCCCGGCCCCCACGATCGCCGTCGTCCGCAGTCCTCGCCCCGAAGCCCACGATGCTCGGCATCCTCCCGCTGCTCCTCCTCGTCTTGGCGTCCACCGCCGCAGCGCAGTCGCAAAGCAGAGACTGGAACCAGTGCTACTACGCCAAAGATGCCGTCGCCCCTCAGAACCTTCTCCCGTGCCTAGATGAGGACGACAGAAAGGCAAACGGCACCAGCTGGTGCTGCTTTGCGGGCGACAGTTGCGTCGACCGGGCCTGCTGGGACGGCCAGACAGGCGTGACATACCAGTACGGCTGCAACGATCCGACCTATGAGCACGAGAACTGCCCCCCAAAGGGCGGTCTCGACTTGGGTAAGGTCACCTCCAAGATATCCCCGAGGCCGATCCGCCATCTAACCAACACTCCCTCGCAGGCAAATCGCCCTGGGTCGGCCTCGTCAGGTGCAACGACACCCACAACGAGGGGGTAAACAAGTACTGGGCTTGCAATCACCCCGACACCTGCGGCGATTACTGCCCTGTGGAGTCGAGAAATCCCCAGGAGACGCAGACTGCGTGGCCTTGGACAATCCAGGGAATGCCGCCCATCAACTTCTGCAACGACCTAGCCACCCGAGTCCTCGCCATGTCTGCGCCCGAGAAACTCAGCCCAACAGGCGGTGTACCTACCACAGCCTCTGACACTGAGGATAAGCCCTCTCCCACGAGGCTTCCCATAAGGACCAGCGCCATCCAGACATCTGTTTCTGTCACATCGGTAGCCTCCGGGGTGAGCACCTCACCGACAACCACGCCGACCGCGACGAACGAGCCGCAGGAGAGCGCCGTGGCATTGAGTGGAGGGGCTATTGCCGGAATCGCAGTCGGGTCGACCCTGGGCGTGGTGGCCGTCATTGCAGCCATCTTCTTCATGTGGCGACGACGCCGAGCAGTCCGCGAGGACGATGAAGTTCCTCCCGCTGCTCCCGCCGCCGCAGCGCAGGCCGCCCCGTTGATGGGTCCCACCGGCCCTTCAGAGTTACCCCCCGATGAGAAGCGCTACTTGGTGCATCCAAACACGCCCTCGACTCTCTCGGACGGAGCCGGAATCCAGCGACCCGTGTCCGACATGAGCATGAGAATGAGCGCGGCATCTCCGAGTCCCATGGGAACACCGAGGACTCCAGGGTCACCGTACTACCATCAGGGGCCGCACACGACACATGCTGAGTTGTCGGATGACGCAAGGGTGATACACGAGATGCCTGCTATTAACGAGAGGTACGAGACATCGTGAAAGAAGGATGGGGGGTGGCGGTTCGTGTGGTTTGCTCATTAATATCAGAGTGGGATGGTCTTTGTTTCTTCTATATACTCATCCGGCGTGTACATCGCGGGCGTTCATCTAGCGGCGATTGCTTGTTTATTTCCGCCTTTGTGAAATGATAAAAATAAGGGGTCTGCAATAGTTCTGAAGATGCATACGGCATATGGCCAGTGAGGGGGGTTGAGGATGGCCCGGAGAGTGCTATTTTCAGTAGCGAATGGCTCACAGGGGCCGTCGTGATGCCCGGATTGTGGAGTACAGAAATGACATCTGCCAAGGGCGGTGGCTCTTTACCGATTCTGCACTTTACTCTTGTCTCTGTATGGTTCATGCCATTGAGCTTCATACCATCGGTGCTGCATGTTACCCAGCCTCGGAGGGTTCGTCCTCGTCGACTCCTCAGGCGGGAATGAAATAGAAAGAATTCTGAATTCTGGCAAAGACTGAAATTGTTGGGCGAACCTCCCGTGAACCAACCATTCTCTCATTAATATCTTGTCAGGCTGTGGTTGCCTCGGGAGTGAAGAACATCAAGTAACAGGTATGGAAGTCAATTGTTCGTGATACTCGTTTGTTAACCAGTATGTTGAATCAACTCCGCCATTCGACACCAAGTTTTCACCCGCGATGGCGAAGATAATAAAGCTATCTATCCGCCTTCACCTCATGAGTCTTCATACAACGAAGCTATGCCCAGACCAGCGCCCGTCCTCCTAAACTTTGCGGCCCGATTCAACAGATCCCCTGGCATCTTCAAATTTGTAACACCAGGCAAAAGAAATGACCCAACAGCCCGAGCATCGGACGGAGTCTCCCCGGGCCCACGCGCGCGCGCCATGCTCTCCTCAAACATTCGCTTCCGCACGCGCATCATGAAGGCGGCGTGTCGCTCGAGAGAATCCGTCCCTCCGTCCTAGCACTCGACCGCAGAATCCCCAGACGGCATCGCGACGACATACTCCAAACCCAGCTTCACCGCCTTGCCGGCGTTCAGGCTCACCTCCCACTCGACCTGGCCGCCCTTCTTGAGCACCGCCGTCGCCTTGCCCCAGTCCGCGTCCTCCTTCTCGCCGCGCGCCGGCTGCCCGACCTGCATCCCCGCGCCGTCGACGACCAGCCCCTTGGGCGCCAGGATATCGACCTTGAGCCGCTCGTCCTCCGACACGGGCACCTGGTCCAGCACCAGCAGCGACACGGGCTTCCCGGCCGCGGCGCGCGAGTTGGCGACGGTGACGCTGCGCGTGTACACGGAGCTGTTCTCCTTGGAGAAGAAACCCGTCGTCGCGCGCCGCACGTCGACCTTGGGGTAGTTGACGGCGATGGCCGGGTCGATCCCCAGACTCAGCGTGAAGGCGTCCCCGGCGCTGCACCGCGGCAGCGTCGTGCGGCCCATGAAGGTGCCGTCGAGCGTCAGCCCCGCGGCGCCCTTGAGCAGCGTCAGCCGGCTGCTGTTGCGGACCTTGGCCTTGAGGTACGCGGCGGGCTTGTACTTTGCCACGACGGTGTGGCTGAAGGCGACGCCGGAGAAGCTCACGCGCGCGACGCGCTGCTTGGACGCCGTCGGCCGCGGGGGCAGGGTCTTGGCGCCGGGGAGGTCGTACGTGGTCGTGAAGCCGGTCTCCTCAAAGGTGGATTCCTGGAAGTCGAGGGCGGCGTCGTCTTCGTCTTCTTCGGGGGGCTCGAGGGGCGCCGCCGAGCCGTAATAGTCCTCGGATCCTCCCGGGTAGAAGCCGCCGTGCGACTCCTTGCGGGATTTGGGTTTGATGAGCGACATGGCGGAGCCCGCGACGGAGCCGGTGGCGCTGGCGACGGAGGACACCATGCTCCGGCCGGCGGCGGCCCTTCGCCGGGCAATTGGCTGTGCTAGGGCGACTTGTTCGTTTTCCTTGTCCAGCGCGTCCAGCCGTTCGCCTCTCTCCGCAATCTTTGGCACGACGGCCATCATTCTCGCCATCACCTCGGGCGGGGGCCCGGCGGCTGGTGGCGGGGGAGGCGGCACGTGGACGCCGAAGAGGCTGGATCGGGGCCGCTGGTGGTGGCCCTGTGCCTGCTGGGCCTGCCACCACTCACCCCGATGCTGGCGCTCCTCGCGGCTGTTGAGGATGTTGCCGCCGACGTATCCGCCGTTCTTGGGCGCCAGCTTGATGTTCCACGGTTTGAGGGTGGGAATCTCGTTCTCCAGGCCGGCGAAGGTGGCCTGCGACGTCGACAGCGTGACCTTGCAGTTGCTCCACGTCTCGGAGGTCTCGTTGGTGATGCTGGCGTCGTAGCACAGCGTCGCCGTGTTGCTCGTCGTCGACAGCTGAAGGTCGTAGCTGGGGACCCAGGACGCAGACGACGTGACGTACGAGAGGGAGAGGTCGCATTTGAGGCTCGCGCCGGGGTCGGCCTCCGGTGTCGGGCTGAAGGGCTGGGCGGTGTCGCTCGAGACGGAAGTCCGGCGGGAGGACATGGGCGTGAAGACGTGCGCCTCGAGGGTGACGCGCACCGAGTAGCACACCTTGGGCCAGAAGCGCTCGCGCTCCAGGCGGACGCGCTGTTTCTCTCTCCGGCGTTCGACCTCGCGTCTTGCGTCCTGCTTCTTCTTCTTTTCGTTTTCTTTGGCGGCGTTCTTCCTCTCCCGAGCCAGCCTCTTGACTTCCCTCTCTTTGAGCTTCACCAGGCGGGCTTCCTCCTTGATGGCGGCGGCCAGATGCTTGGAGTTCTCTCGTCCGCGGACGAGGCCGGCCATGTGGTCCTGGAAGACCTTTTCACGCTCGGCGCGGTATTTGTCCATGCTGTCTGAAATGTCGAGGCTCTTCTTGCGATCCAGGGACTTCCCGTAGGCGTCGAGGATCTTGAGGCGGCTCGCGGCGCTTTCGACAGTCTCTTTGGCACGGCGCTCCTCGTCACGCAGCTCGAATAGCCGGGAGCGGGCCGCTTCAAGCTCCGGGGTGTCGGGGAGGTCGTCCTCATTAACGTCGTCGTCAGAGTTGATATCAAGCATGTCGTCGTCTTCTTCGGGGTAAATGTCCTCAAAGATGTCGCGGTTGGGGAGCAGCTCGATGGCAATGTCGCTAATGACGGCGGACCCGGTGCCCTCAACCTTGATTGTGGACTCGTCGACGGTTGGAGTGAGGCCGAGGATGGTGACTTCGTTGGTGCCGGGCTAAAGGGAATTAGTCTCCCGTCTTGGGGAAGCCTACGGGAGCGCTCACCTTCAGGGGCAGATCTTTGAGATCGCGGATAACCTGGGCCCGACTGGGGAACAGGGTGACGGACCGGGTAGTGAGGTCCCTCACATGGTACTCTTTCTTGGTGATGGAATCCATAGGGGGCAGTCTTTAGTCTTGAGTCGGAACAATCACCAGTGACAATGGCTTTGGTAAGGGAGGGACTTGTGTGAATGGTACTCGGATCAAGTCTTTTGAAGAAGGGAGAAAGGAAAAGGGGAAAGTATGATTATGATGTAGACCGAATACACAGACGGAAAAGGAAGGGGGACTGGCTGTTCTTATACCTTTTTGATGCCAGGATGAGGCATTGCTCACCACCAAAGCTAAGACACCGTCGGCCGCATTCTGCTGCCTGCAAACTCACATCTGGGCGCCTTGATCCCACTTGGGACGATATTCATAAGAACAGGTGGCTGACGCGGCGTTTTACGACACTTCAGACGGTTAGGCTGGGATAGAGAAGCCTAGTTTCATAACAGCTTTCGACTTGAACCATTTGGACGTGAGAAGCCACCAGATGCGCTTGCTGGCGGATGGACGAAGAAGAAGCTCAGCTGCAGACGCCATTGCGCCCAACGCTGCTATGGCGATAAGCGATAAGGCCTTTATCGATATGATGTGGGGCTGCGGCTGTGCTCGGACCTCAAAGTGGCTTGCATTGGCGGCTGCCGACGGCGCTAGGCAACAGCCCCGCGGCGTGCCCCGCTGACTCATCTTTCCCCAGTATCTCATTGGCTCAACACCGACGCGTTTCACGCGGCAGCGCAAACCGTCCCATCGCATTCACCTTCAGCGTGTCACGTCACTGCTCACCGTCACCATCCAAGTGTTCTTTTCCCCTTCCTCTTTTCTTACATCTTTTACTGAACTTTGAATTCAAAACGTCACATTCGTTGAATCTAGCCTATCCATCTCCTGGTTGATCGAAAAACTCACCGAGATTGACCACCTCGCCATGCTAATTCACAAAACAGGCCGTGTTCTCAAGTTGTCTGTTGTCTTCCGAGTCGGCCAACCTGAAGATTTTCGGCCCAAGTATTGCAAACTGAGAGATATTGAGTACACTTTGCATGAGTGCTGTCGACGCACGATCTATGATTTGCGACAGTTTCTGAACAAATTCGACCACTCCATCGCCATGATTAGCGACGTTTTCTTGATGTGACAATGTCGGGGTCACCTTCTGATTCTTTACTACTGTTACGTGACTTGTGACTTGGCGCTGGATTGCTCGGAAGGCTCTGTAATGGTCTACGTGGAAGAAGACTGCGGTGATAATCAACGCAACAAGGATGCCTCAAAAGGACCCAGACCAAAAAGGATAAGCGTCTATCCACCGTGGGTCGATGGCTTACAGCTGCTTCTTCTCCGGTCCAACGCGAGTGGACGTTGTGATGATAGATAGGCACACAAACCACATCACTTTCTCCTCCCCTTCATCCCCTCCTCAAGCTAATGTTCATAGCCGACGCCACAGGCAGATTTCCCGCCACAAGAACCAAGGCACCGGTGAATATCTGCACGAAAAATGTCGACGTCCCACGATGAGCCTGTGCAGCTGCCCTCGTACGAGACTCAAGCCGCCCAGCAGTGGGTGAAACTCACCCCGGAGGCCCGCCGCCTCTTCTGGACACTCGACGGCCCTCTAACTGAAGCCGTCTCGGTGATGAGAAGCGAACGCGACCCCGACCCGGCCTTCCTCGAGCCGTACCACCGCGACCAACAGACCTGGCACCCATTTTCGCAGGCCTCGCTCACGGAGCCCAAGGTCTCGTCCATCACTGTAACGTGCGACAATCTCAACCACTGGGAAGACGCGTGGCTCGAGTGCCACCGGGACTGCGCCGACCCCGACGACTCCCCGAACGACGACGACGACGATGGGAATGCCTATGTCCGCTGGGGGAGCCTCCCCGACTACGACCCGGACCAGGACGAGGAGGGCCCGAAGTATCTGCTGGTGTGCTGCGGGACGCAGCGGCCGCGAGGCAAGGCGGCCCGGGTGGTGGTCAAGCCTGCTGCCGGGCCGTTTGTCACGATACACGATTACCTGGCGAATGTTCATCCCTGGCTCTGGGGCTCGCGAGGAGACCTGCTGACCGCCATGGACGTTTGGAATCTCCGCCCATTGCCTGCAGAGACTAAGCTCATGGTTGAGCTGATCATGCCAGAGTTCTTGACCGTCTCAAAACAGGAGGACTGGATCCGGATGACTAGCCGCCCGCCTAACCCGTTGCTGGAGTCGATGACCATGCCGGAGGGCGGGCCGACGCCAGAGTTGACGGAAAGTAGGGGGTGGTAGCTGGATGAGACTCGTCTACGATCTTTGGCTACATCATAAGCGCAGGGGAAGGAATCAATGACCTCATAATCTGGTCCTTTGCCTAGCTGCAGCGGCTCTCAAGATTCATCGGTTGCCATCACTTCAACTTGTACTATCCTGATATTTCAAACATCTATGAAAAAGGGTTGCGAGTCTCGCGTAAAAGGTTCAACGTTAATAATACACAGAAGGTGGTTACACACACTCAAAACTTGATGTTGGGGTCGATCGTCCAGGTATAGCAGTTGTTGCTCACCACGCCGCCCTGCTTGTTGTTGACGCCGCCGCAGTTGCACGAGTCGACGGGCACGCTCAGGTACCTTTTGCACTCGTCCATGTTCCACGTCCATTCGCAGTCCTTCTCGATCTCGAGCCGGATCTTGATCGTGATGATGCCGACGCCACCATTCGCCGTCTGGTCGTAGCTTTTCGTGTGCACGTAGTCCGGCCCGAGCACCTTGCCCGGCTCGCCGATCTGCTTGCAGAAGCTGTTGGCCGCGTTGTCGAGCCGGACGTGCTCCGTCTTGGCGCCGCCGTTGTAGCACGAGAGGTCGTTCTTGGACGGGTCTCCCGTCGCGCTGGGCGAGGCCTCGGGCGTCTCTTCCGCCGCTGTCGTCGTGGACGTCGTCTTTGTGGACGTCGAGGTGGACTTGGACGTCGACGAGGTGGTGCTGCTCGCGGCATCGCACGTCGTTTGGGCCTCCTCCCAGTTCTCGTCGAACGACCCGTTGTCGCCGGTGCCCATCTCGCCGTAGAGCCACGGCTTCTGGTCTGAGAAGCAGTCAAAGTCGAAGTAATCGCACTCAATCACCACAGGGTCATCGTAAGGGCCGAAGAACGGCTGGATGAAGCGCTTGGGCCAGCTACCGGTCGGCGGCGCGGCGGCGTCGGGGCCGATGGAGGCCGGCGGAGTGGGGAACGCCACGGTCGGCGCCGTCGTCGACGCCGATCCGTCCGGGCCGTTGTAGACGACGGCGGGCCACGAGGGTGTCAGCGCCGGTTCGGGCCACAGCGGAGCCGCGGCGTTTTGGCGCTTGAACTTTCCGTTGGCGGCGCCCTGCGTCAGCGTGACCGGCTTGAACACCCACTCGGTGACGGAGAGAGGCGCCTTGGTGATGGTGCTCGACCAGGTTCCCGCGCTCACGGTAATCAGCGGGTAATTGACGGTGCTCGTCGCGCCTGTCCACGGGGGGATCTTGACGTGGCACGGGGGCGAACAGGTGAACTGTGGCTTGTCCATTTCCCAGATGGCGGGATCAATCCAGATGAGGTTGTTGAACTGCGCGCCGCTGCTGCTGACGTCCAGGATCGAGATCTGCGACCATGAGGGGTGCGTGTCGACGTTGAGGTTGTCCGTGGCCAGGATGCCCTGCCCGTCCATGACGGCCATGTACTTGGCGCCGATGGTGATGAGGTTCTGGAACCGCACGCTGGCCTTGTTCGAGTCGAGGAGCAGGAGGGTCTTTTGGCACGCGTGGACGTCGATACAGTCCTGGGCGTAAGTCGAGAACCAAGAGTAGATGCCGGCGCCGGCCACGAAGATGTTCTCGGATTCACGGACAATCACAGCCCAAGACTCGTCGCAGCCGCTGAAGTCGCCGCCGGAGGCACAGTTATACTCCGGATCACCCACGAATTTGCCAACCACAGCCTCAAAGGGTGCAGGCGGTGGCGGTGTCGGTTGGTAGTAGGGCGACTCAGTCTGCAGCATGCCGGCAAAGATGTTCTTTGCCTTGTGAAAGTTGTACTGGTAAAAGACGGCATGCTCGGATGCCGTGGCGTAGAGCCTTTTCTCGGTATTAGCAGGAGGGTATGGATCATCGAAACAGGACAAGTCCTCACCAGGTAGGTTTCGTGCTTTCGATCAAGAAGCCACGCGCCACGTAGATGGAGGTTTGTACCATGTCGTTTTTGCTGTCATTCAGATCGGGGTCGCTGAGGGTAGCCGTTAGTCTCTCTGCAAAATATTCAAAACACGCGTCATTTGGGTGCTCGACTCACTCGATCATGTGGTCACCCAGCCAGAGCCACATGTTCTCAAAATAGCCCGACCCGGACGACGTGAGATGGAACATCAGACTCGCCGCATTACAGCCCTGGTTGACACCGCTGGTGACGGGAGGGCATTCGGTCGGTGTCAGTTCCGTCCCGGTGGCACCTCCGATACGGACGTGACAATCCCACAGGCCGGCGGACCCAGGCATAGAAGCCTCGACGTTCCATTCGACTAGAATTAGTCCCGCTGTTGGCCCGCGATTGGTGAAGATGAGGTCCTGCATCTCAATGTCTCCGACGTCCCCTGCATTTCCGACCTTGAGCATGACTTTGGGATTGCTATAGATAGTCAGCGAGGAGCGAGAAAGAAGAGAGAAGGAAAAGAAAGGGGGACAGAAAGCAAGTAGATGACTTGCCTGGCATCCTGGAAGTACGGACCCGAGGCCACCAGCTGCGACCAGGTCTCGCCCACAATCTTGGTCCCGATGGGCACGGTGACAGTGGAAGTGAGGATATAAGACCCAGCATCGACGAAGAGAACCTTGCCTTGGCTCGAGTACAGCGCCGCCTGGAAAGCGGCTGTATCGTCGGTCGAGCCGTCGCCCGCGGCACCCAGATCCTTGAGATGGACAAAGTCACCCACGCCATAATTCTCGTACTGCGGCCTCTCCTTCTCGAAATACTTGCCGTCGCCATCGACGAGGGTCGAGGGTCTGCGGTAGTCTCCGACCTTACCGCCGTTGGAGAAGCTTCGCGCAGTCGTTGAACCCTCGTAGACGGGACCGAGGACCCAGTGGTCGACCGTGCCCGCGGAGCCAAGCAGGACGTTGCCGCTCGTGTCCTTAACCGCTGCGGCGACCCCGGACATGGCTACCTTCTCGAGGACGACGCCGGTGCTACCGGAGCCGGGCTTGGACGACGGGGGGCCGATCAGGACGGCCGCCGTGCCGACGTTGGTGAAGGACGAGTCCATGATCGACACGGATCCGATGTTGCCCGAGCCGTCGTCCGAGACGAGCTTGAACCCGACATCGACGTTCTGCATGGTGATGGACTTCCAGATCCATCCCCAGTCCCAGATCACCTGGACGCCCGTGGTGCAGCCGTCGAAGAGCAGGCGCTGCGCCGTGAACTGCTGGTTGCCGCCGTATATGCCCGTCGCGCCGCCGCGGAAGACGACGTCTGAGATCTGGCCTCCGCTGCCGTTCTCGGCGTACATGCCGATCTGCGAGGACCCCGGGGCCGCCACGAGCTCGACGTTCTGCAGGCTGGTGGCCTGCGCGACCTGGTAGTGAAGGCAGGCGGTGTCCTGGTCGTTGCCGGTGCCCGAGACGTCGATGATGACGTTGCGGATCTGGCGGTAGAAGTTGGCCGTGTTGACGTAGTACTGGGGATCGTTACCGTCGATACCGGACCCTCCCTCTCCGGTGTATTCGTCCGTGGAGAGGACGCCTAGTCCGACGAACTTGGCGGCGGCCTTGAGCCTGGGGCGGTTGAGTGCGTCGCCGATGACCTGAGTTCCGTAGGGAAGAGGAATTGTCGTTGAAATGAGGTACGTTCCTGGGGGGAAGTACACAATAGCGTTCTTAGTCGTGGAACCGTTGCACTTCTCTCCGCAACGCTTGCCGTCCGTCATGGCGAGCTTAATAGCCTTGGTATCGTCCTGTACGAAAGGTCAGAGAGAATATCTAGTCAGGGGCAGTAGCCGTCGTGATCGAGGGACTCACAGTAACACCGTCGCCTACCGCGCCGTAGTCAAGCACGTTGCGGAACACCTTGTATCCCGCGTCGTCTCCCCATGGCACGGTGCCCTTTCGAGCAATGCTTCCCATCCAAAACGATCCTGATGCCGCCACGGCACGCTTGGTCACGTTCCCAGCTGCCCCGGACGCGTCGGCCTCGGCCACCAGGGCCGCTGCGTCGGCAATCTCATCGGTAATCTGCAAGAGTGCCGGCACGGCCGTGCTGTTGCTCACAGACAGTCTGGCCGTCCCCGTCTTGCCACGGTTCTTCTTCCCGTACGTGTTGCGCAGCGGGTTTGCCAGACGGGCAGCGTTGAGCTTCGAGGACTTGGCGATGGCGTCCTGAACGACGCGCCGCGCCCGCGCAATGTCCTGCTGGTCGGCTCTCTTGAGCAGAGGCGTGATGGACGAGTGGGAGACACTCCTGAGAACGGGCTTGTTGGCGGCGACTGGTTGCTCCTCAGGCGCACGGCGGTCAAGTTGAGCAGAGCCCCCGTTGGCATCCGCGTCGCCTTCGTCGCTCCAGCGGGACCCCTCAAACAGATCAGACATGCCCATGCCCATGCCACTCGCGTCGGTCCAGGCCACAGATGAGTCGTTCGCGGAGATGGGGATCTGCCTCGCCCGGCCTGCCGCAACGTGCTCCATGAGCTCATTGTACGTGAACAGGTTCCAGTCGGACGTGGCGTTGGCGGCGTTTTCTCCAGAGCGCTTGAAACCTTGCTTGATGGTGCGCTCGTTCTCAACCTGCGACGTAGAGGGGTCCGAGTAAGCGATGACCCTGGCGGCGATGCCATCGGCTACGTTGGTCATGAGGAAGTTGAAGAAGGCGACGCCCGTGTCGAGGTTGTTCGTGTTGAACCAAGAAAACTGCCCGTAGGTTTGCTGTCTTCGCTTGATGAGTGCCAAAAGCTCCTTACGCAGGGCTTCGTGGGAGTCTCCTTGCCCTACAAACAAACGATCATGTGTCAGTACAGTCACAGAGAGATGGAAAGACAGACAGATTGACAGAGACTTACAGTTCTGTTCGCCCTTTGCTCCCGCGCCGCAGCGGAACCCGGCGCAGCGCGTGAACGCCGGACCGGCCCCGTCAATGCCGCTTCCTCCCTCAACCCACGTGGCGGCGGGAAACTCCTCGCATGTGTATCGCAAGCGCGACTTCTCAGCCGTCTGGCCATTGACGGCCGGCCGGGCCTTGATCTCGCCGGGTTTGCCGTTGGGCTCCAGCTCCGTGGTGTACCACTCGCCATCGTGGCGCATCGGGAGCCGCTGGTTGGCCTCGGGACATTTGTGTGTGGTCTTCCACGAGTCCGGGCAGGACATGCTGCGGCGCCTGTCGCTGTTCTTGTTTTTGCCCTTGCCGGAGTTGAAGTCGTAGGCGAAGACGCTGGAGGGCACGCCGCTGTCCGGGTGCATGTTTAGGCCGCGGGGGGTCTTCAGGAAGTTGTAGGCGTTGTAGCAAATCTCCCTCATGTAGTAGCAGTTGTAGATGAGGTAGACGGTCTCGGGGGCAAGGTCGACGACGCGCCGACGCTGGCCTCCGGATACCGCTTGGCTGTGTTGGTTGCACCCGTCAGCATCTCTGTTTCTGTATTCCCCCGCGTATCTATACCTGGATCGCTATAGACACAGAGTTGGAAGCGTTCCGCCTTTTCTGCCTGAGATGGTGTGCTCCCTCCCTGAAGTGAAGAGGGGACAAAGTATTTACGGGAGACAACTTACTAATCGTAGACGGTAGTGAGACCATTGCCAGTCGTGCTCGGTATCGTATATTCGATGAAGTCCTGTGAGAACTGAGCCGTGACTGGTCGGCCCGAGAAAGAAAGTAGGAGTGCCGCAAGGCACGCGAATAGTCGGTTGAAGGCCATCTCGGTCCAAGACTCGAGAACACAACAGCCGAGAAACTACAGCTTCCTCTGCTTGATGGTACGCTCATCCTGCGTGGCAGCATCGTGACTTATCAATCGTCAGGAGCACTCCCTCACATGCCTCGTCCTCAAGACCACAGCTCACTGATGGACCTTGCAACCAGGGTTCCAATCCTCGACCAGAGTGGGAAACTGAATGATGCCATTTACTAGTCTCCATTGTAACCTAACAAAATGTCGCCGGTGGATTTCAAAAAACAACTTCGGTAAGTCTCGCCAGGACCGATTGTGATTTTGAGCGCTACGCGCACGGGAATGGTGTCAAAGAAGAAGGTAGGCCGACATTCAAGGTCACAACGGGTCTTGTTGCGTTTGTAATCCGCGTGGATATCTCTGTTCAAACTTCAGGTGAGCATGCAGCCCGCATGAAGGATGGTAAGACCTTGGATGAATCTGGGCGCAACACCCGAAGAGTTCCTCAGAAACTCCACAACTGCTCGCCAACTAGTGCCATTGCTATTGGATGGTGAGGCGAGCCCAAACCAAAGATTACAGGAGTCATTTTAAGCAATAGGTCGACAGGGGCCCGGAATTGGCAAAAGCTTATCTACGAGGAGAAGTCTTGGGGCTTTCAGCCGGGTGCGGCGGATATCGCGTGTTTCCGTACCAGGATCATCGTCTGTCGCGCTTCTCTCCCCTGTCCTGCACTCCATAACATCCGGAAAATCTAGCGGCTTACTCTAATTTCCGCGGTCGCCTTAGTCCTTACATGTAGCTGGCTGGGCCAGTCGGCTTGCTGACGAGAGCCGTGCCGTTCTTCCGGCCCAAAGTGACTGCCTATTTTTCTCGCTCCTTTTTCTGCCTACAGGGGTACCAAAGATCCATTGCGACGTTGAAGGGCCGAGGGGCACGGGAGACACATTATGACGGGGGTCCAAGGATAACAACGTGATACCGGCCGAAGGATGATGGAGGCCGGCGATGGACGGAGCTTCGCATTTTCCCCGCTTCGAACTGAGGCTCCCTTTTCCCTTAATATGTCGCAGTTGTATCCGTCGACTCAACCAGACTTAAAGACTTACACATAAAGGTAGTCAATCCAAAGCCGTGCTCATCCTTCTCTCGTGCACTCGCGTCACTTCTGGCTTGTCTCGACATCAGTTATGAGGTTTCTCGAGGGCCTCCGGGCCCCTTCCCATGGTCTTCTTCTCTCTTTGACTCTCAATCTTCTTCCGCTGGTCCTGCTTGTCGCAGCCGACGATTGTCAGCCTTCTACGTGGGCTAAAGCCGCGAAGCGTGCCGCTCCCACACTTGCTTCCACCCCCGTTCTCAGGCCTAAAGCCATCAACAAAATCATCCTCGGAACCGCCGAGCCTGGCGAGGTCAACTGCCGCTACGCCCGCCAGACTGATAGCGATGTGAACTACTACACGTGCACTCAGCTCGCCGAGAGATATGAGATCACGGTTGAGGAGTTCTTCGTGCTGAACCCGAGGCTGAAGTCGGATTGCAGCGACATCCAGCCGAACACGGAGTATTGTGTCGATGGATGTAAGTGAATCGTTATCCGTAGAAGCTTCTTTAATTGTAGAAACCTGCTAAACCCTCCCGCTTTGGCCAGTTATCGAGCCCGTAAGAGCAGACGATGGTGTCTGCGGCCCTTCGAGCAACGGTGCCACGTGTCTCGGCACTGACTTCCAGTGCTGCAACTCCGAGACATGGAAATGCGGCAACACCGAGTAAGTCTATGGCCATGAAACCTCCTGATTTCAACTTCACCTGCTTACACGGCTCTCTTCCCACCCATGACAGAGCAGACTGCGCGCCCGGTACCTGCTGGGAGGGCGCCTGTGAGGGCGATTCGGTCTACAGCACCGACGGTACCTGCGGCGTCAACCACGGAGACCGGCTCTGCGCCGGAAAATGGGGGGACTGTTGCAACTTTGACGGCGCCTGCGGCACCGGGACCGGCTTTTGCGGGGCCGACGTCTGCCAGTCCGGGAACTGCACCCGGCCGGCCACCACCCCGGACCCTCACCCCTGGCTGTCAGGAGACTCCCCTGACGGATCTTGCGGTTCGGCGAACGGATACACCTGCAACGTGCTTTGGGGGAACTGCTGCAACAAGAAGGGGTTCTGCGGATCCCTCCCCTCGGATTGTGGCGATGGATGGTGAGTCTCACGACCCAGCCGTCTCCCTTTGTCGTTCTGCTTCTTCTCTTGATCTTCAAATGTCACCTTTTGCCCAACTTCCCACTGACTTGTTCCATAGCCAATCTGACTATGGTGAATGCGAGTCTTCGACTGGCCCCAAGCCGACGTCCACACAAACACAAACCTCCACCGTATCCTCTGCCCTGTCTTCTTCCACCGCCGCTCCTTCGACCACCGGAATGCCATGCACCGGAGGCACTCTAGCAGAAGGCCTCTCGCAGGGCCTTTTGGGACTCTGCTCGTACGGTTGTGACTACAACCATTGCCCGCCAGATATCTGCGTGTGCACACGGTCCGAGTCGGCAGCTATACCGGCGCCGACGGGCTCGGGTCATGGATGCCCCGGCACCGCTGAGCCAGGAAGCGCGGACTACGCTTACTACGCAGATCTGTGCGAGTTCACCTGCAGTCATGGATATTGCCCGCCTGGAGCTTGTAAGCAATGCTAGTGTCCTCAGACGCGGTCGGGAGACGGAGGACTTAGCTCGTGGAAGACTTTTTCGCGTATAAAATTGGACCTTTTCGTTCTTAGGAAAACAACGTAGTTCAAATTATTCTTTGATAGTCAAGTAAGAAGATATTACCCAGTTTTATGTTCCTCTCCATGAACTTTTGATGATATTCACTGCCCTGTAGTTACAGGTCTAGAAACTTGGAGTCTAAAGTATTCTTGGTGTCTGGACTGGTCGGGAGCTTAGGTGAAGTTATATGGGCTCATGAGCTTGTTTGATTCAGATGGTTGGCTGATCCCAATGGTGTCTTCGCTGCTTTCCGTGCTCGCTTTGGAAAGACACCCAGAAGCCAAGCACCAGATTTGCCTCCCTCGTGACCACTGCCGCTCTTTTCAGTCAAGCAAGAATCATGCCTAGCTCCAATTTGGCTCGGAATAAGCCATGAAACAAATGTTTGACTGATGAGACTAGCCGACAGCACACCGGAGGGGGGCACCCGCAGGCTGTGGGCTGCTTGCCGATAGACAGTCTTCTCACCGCAAGAAGTGCAATCACGAACTATGGAGCAAGATCAGATGAATTGTGCTTTCACCAGAGTCTTCGTTATCTGCTGAGCCCTCGTGGCGGTGAGCTCGGGTGGTCGCCAGCAACCGTCTCGGCTGGTACGAGCAAACTTGCATTCTTCCATGTGCCTATGCGAGTGGTGATACAAGTGTCACCTCAAGGCATGATAACACAAATTACAAGTTGAAAGCATTCTCCACCTGGTTCGTCCTTCCTTTGAACTCGGCACCTCCTTTCTCATCCTTCAGATCCGACACAAATCATCATGTTCCGCCCGTGGCAGCAAGAGCCCCAACCAGACTTCGCCTGGGCCGGCTTTAACAACTTCCAAGCCGGCAACAGAGTCAACATCAACAACTTCAACGCCTATCCCCGCGGTGGTGCAGGCAACACCAACCCCGCTCCTCTCTTCACCCAGGGCCCCCGCCCGTTCGACTTCTCACACGTCTTCAACCTCGCCAATCCTACCCCTTTTCTCCGAAACGACGGCCGCCTCCGCAATCGCGTGACCGTCATCCTCCCTGATGGCTCCCGCATCCTCATCGACCGCGACGTCATGCAAGAACATCTCCCACGCACGCGCAACGCCATGCAAGGGGCCTTCTTCGCCGTACCCGAGTTCCTCAGGGGCTACAACCCGGGCCTCGCGGCGAACCCGGGCTTCAACCCGGAGAACTTTGGTCATGCGTTCGCAAGTGCTGCGGCGTTTGTTTTCCGGTACATAGAGATGCTCTGCCGGCCGCCGTTTGGTGGCGGTGGCGGGTTCGACTTGTTCGCGCGTCCGAGGTACCTCCTCGCCAACGCGCGCGACCGGGTGGCAACTGTACACGAGATATTCTGGCACGTCTTTGTCTTATGCTGCGTCCTCGACCAGGATCGCGCGTTGGGATGCTCCGACATGTTTGCGCGGTCGATAGGTGATTTTCTGGTGGAATTCATGCCGAGGGTGGAGGCGTTCATGCCGCCCGGCGCGGCGCAGTTTCTGTTTGTCGGGTATGCGCGCATCTTTCGAGAGTCGAGGTTCGAGATGGAGGTGCTGAGGGAGTTGTGGGAGTTGATGGACGTCATGGACCAGACCATGCTGAGGAACATGATCGGTCCGCAGCTGGCGACCAGCGGAATGGGGAACAATGCGCATCGAATATGGACGGCTCTGCGGCACATGGGCCTGGTTTAACGGGGTAATTCCATGACTCTGCTCTCTTCGTTTCCATATTGATCTCCTTGGGCCTTATTGGCGTCCATTTGAAGTTTGGCTATCTACCTTACTTTTCGATCCACGTAGAGGTTATCGACACAGTTGTCAGCTCAATAGACACTTTCACAATACTTCGACGGGAGGCTTTTAGGCCTACTCCACTTAAAAATCTGCACTGGAGTGAACAAACTCGAAATGATTAGAGTGCTTGAATCGTTGGTCTTGACGGCACTGGCCGCGCCTGGAGTGACTTCGGTCCATCAAAGATTGGTCGACGATGCAGCACGCTATTTCTCCGAATAATGCCACTCCTTAAATCTGGATGTTGGTCATGCCCTATGACTTAAATCGAGATTTGGTAGAAACCTGTTCCCAGTCAATGAAGGTGGTCCTAGGAACTGTCGCTGATCAAAGCAGGCAACTCAAAGACATTCGTAGAATCGATCCACAGTTATGAAGCCCAATCCGAGGCCATGATTTCAATTGTGATGGGCAGAGAACTTACTTTAACTGATACAGAGCAGTTCGAATTTTGTTCTTGAAAAGTCAAAGATCGAATACCGAATGCTTTTTATCAGAGGCATAGATGTACCACCTTTCTTCGGCGCACTCGGGCGGCGAGGATTGCGTGCTTCGGCTCGTGGGAACGTGTCATGGAAAAGCTTTATGGGAGTCTTAAACAGTAGACACAGAGGTTTTTATCCACTCAATGTAAAGACCGACATTGCTATTGGAACTTGTGCTGCTACGTCATGATATAGTTCACAGAAAGTCTCCAGATAACTCTTCAAATTTGCTTATTTCTACTACTAATTCCTTACGCCCAGAATGAGGCAACTACTTGGCATCTCCGTTCTTTTTGCTCCTCGTAACCAAAACCAATATCTCCCGCACCTTCTTCATCAACTTTGCGACCGTACCCATCCTGACGAGCTTCGGGGCCCTACCGACCCCTAGAGTCTAAGTATCGGAGAGCAATAAGGGCAGCTGTCACGGCTAACTCCGTGGGAGCACTTGCGCTTGATGGGGAGGCAATTGTCTGTGGGCATGTTGGAGTGATTTTGGATGTACCTTTTGCTTTGGTGATGTTGCATGACTTGAATTCCGCTGAGATGTAGATGTTTCTGAACGCAGTTTGTATTTCATGACAGGAGCACGCATATTTATACTTTTCCAGCTCGAATCAATGTCACCCATGAATCACATTATTGTCCATGGCCTTGAGCCTTAATCACTTCCCATGACAAGTAGGACGAGCGCTGGTTCACCCAGTACATATCAACGTCAATGCCCATTCGCTTGGTTTACGATTCGACGAGGAATCCAGCTGCAGCAAGCCTTGCTATTCTTTTTCGGGCTAGGCGGACGTCGACCGGAGAAGGAGGCCCGGGGTATATGCCGAAAGCCGTACCCCTAGATACGAGCCGGCGCAGTCATGCGAGATCAAGTTTGAACTCCTGCCCAAGACGGTCTGTCGTTAATCTGGGGCTTACCTACCCCTTAGCCCATCTTCGTAGCTCCCATCAAACGTGTCGTCAAGAACCCGCAAAAGCTCTCATAAATTGATGCGCTGTGTCCTTCCCTCCAACGGCACAACACGGCAGTCCGCTCCCGACCGACCCTCAGAGCGACCTCAAACCCGAAAGCGCACAGCTCAGAAGTCGACCTGTCCTCTGGGCGCTTGCCCTCGCGCTCCTCGCGCATCTTCTTCCTCCTCCACGCACGGCTCCACACATCCTCTCTGGCCCTGCCTGTTCCGACGAGTTTCTCGCGGTTCCACTCCCAAGAAGTGAGCTCCAGCGAAGACAAGAGCTCCTGGATCTTGTCTCCAATTTTGCCCGGCTCCATGTCTAGCTGAACACGGAGCTCAGTCTCGACGACCGGCGGGAAAAGCTTCTTCCAAGCGTTGGCCTTCATACCCCGCGCGACCTCTTCCGACGGGCGCATCACTCCAAAGCTCCAAGCGATGGCCCAGCGCCTCGTCTTCTGGCCCTGAATGAACTCCGTCACGGCATAGTTGTCGATCTTTTGCTCTCGGAGTGTCTCCACAAACTTCTCGAGACTAGATTGTTTCCCGAACATGGAAGTGTACCACTGCACCTTCTCTTTCAGCACGAGGGACTCTCTCAGGATTCTTTCCACAAAGGCCACTTCTCCGCCGTCCGTGACCATCTCATGTGATGCGCCGGTACAAGCCGTCCATGCCGGGCGCGACTTTTGGGCTGCTGAGTCGAGCAGATCTTGGTCAGATTCGTAGAATGGAGGGTTCGTCATGACAAAGTCCAGATAATCTGCTCCGAGATCTTCTAGAGGAATGAGGTTGTCTGCCGTATCTCGGGCGACAACTGAAATGCGACTCTGGAAGCTGTTCAATTCGACGTTTCGTTTGGCGTATGTCAGACTCTTGGAGTCGATGTCTTTTATAGTTAGCATCATACTTCTTTCAAGATGACTAGCAGCGTACCTGTCGCAAAAAAGGACCACCGGCGCTGTACACATCCAAGCAGCGGGTAGATGGCAGAGGCACCAGTGCCTATGTCGAGACCTAGAACCTTTCGGTCGGGATCTTCGTATGAAGTGCTGTCCATGAGTCCTTTGAGCCAGAGGATGTAGTTGTGTCTGTTCATGACCTGTCGTAGTTAGTGTGCTGCGGAGACATGAAGCGCGTGGGCAGTGCCTTACTCCCGGACAGAGACGGTCCTCAGGAAGGTCGATATGCAGTCCGAAACTGCTTTTCAGCAGCGTCTTGGTGAGTTGCATGACGGCAGAAGGGTCATTAAAGTCGGGAAGGCCGTGCTTGAGCCTGCGATTGCGTCAGCCGTCCATGGCCTAGACAACATGGCAGCGGTGTTCAGGAAACGTACACTGCACCAAATTCGGGATCTTCTTTGCCCATGATAACGAAGTCGGGTGGAGTTCCAAAGAGGTTTCGGTAGTACGCGTCTGCGTCTGTCCCGGGCTCTTTTGGTACGCCGTGTGGGTGTTTTCGCTCCGCGGTTTTGATGGCTTCTCGAAAGGACTCGTCATTTAGTCCAGCCTGCCCGACGTCCGAGCGACGTCGCTTCTTTCCCGTCATGTCTTCTGGTCGATCACGATGGTGCCGATTGAGTCGCCACTTGGTCGCCTCTTCTCGATGGTATTGTAAGCGCTGATGTTGGTCGTGGTCGGCGCGGGAATGCCGACGAAGATCAGGACTCTGAAATATCGCGACGAAACCGTCAGGACCGGGGGATTAGACGTAAAAAGATATCACGGAATGTTGGAGAATGAGTCGCCAGTGGCCTGATATCCTAAGCAAGCCGAGTGGTATCGAAAATCAAGTGGTGTCGAGATGCTGGCGACGAAATTGTTTACAGGCGATTGAGAAGTGAGATGAATAGAAGACGGATGCCTGTAACCACATATGTGTATAAAAGAGGTTTTGATGCGGAGATGGAGGCCGCTTAGAGGAATGTGCCCCGTTAAAGCAAGACCCTTCACCACCTTGCATCAGCGTAAATCACATTCAGTTTCGATACATCCTAGCCAAGGTAAGAACAAGACTCTGGGTTTATATGCCCCGAAATATGTCGAAATCCAAGGAGGCAAATGCGCTCGCTACCCTCATGCCACGCTGTCATCTGCTCATGTTCGTCATGTTGCTCAAGTGCTCATCAACACCGCTTCCACCGACTCATTGTCCCCACATCAGCACTCTCCATCGCCAGCCCTCCAGCAGCTTCATGTCTCCCTCGGCAACCTTGGTGTCGCCGCGCTCGATCTTGGAGCTGAGCCGCTTCAAGCGTTTAGCGACCGTCTTAGCCACCTGTAGGGAGACTTCGTTGGAGAAGACGTAGAGCACAGCGAAAACGAAGAAGGCGATGCTGGCGAAGCTGTTGCGGCCGAGCACACTGTCCTTGATGCGCGCCAGGAGAGCCTTGCTGCGGGAGAAGGCGTACTCGGTGTTGTTGGTTGTCTGGACCTCCGACTTGTCGGAAGACGAGCGGCGGAAGATGCGCTTCACTGCCGGGATGAAGGTGGCCCTGCTATGGTCAGCTATATCCTTGGTCTTGCCGGATGACATGGAAGTACTCACACAGCGCCTCCGATGAGCCAATTCCTCCACCGGTGGTTCTCGCCGTCCCGGATCACCACCGCAACCTCCTTCCGCAGCGTCTTGAGGTCTCCAACCAAAATACGGCCCTGGTTTCGGATCTGGTCCTCCAACTCCAAGGACGCTGCCCCCTCCAGCCGGCCTCGCTTGCGCTGGAGAGTGAGGTACTCCCGCATCGCGAACTGGGTGCTCGTCTTGAGCGACTTCAGATCCTGGGTGGTTGTGGCGAGAGGGTTGAGGGCGGCCGCCGGGCGCGGGACCTCGGCTATGCTCGCCTGCTGGGAGTGTGGAGTCGCAAAGGCAGCTGGACCAGACATCTGCTCGATCGGAGGCTGGACATGGACGCTGGGGATCGGGCCCGGCGGCGGCGGGCCATAGTTACTCGTGCCGGTGTACGGCACTGAGGATGTTGTTGGTTGCGGCGGACGCGAGTACTGGTCGGATGGGTGGGAGTACTCGGGCTGGGCGGGACGGGAGTACTCCGACTGAGCAGGTCGGGCATACTCTGGCTGGGACGGATGGGTGTACTGGTCGCCCGGCGGCCCTCCGGAAAGATATGGCCCGGGGCCTTTGTACGGCGCGGAGGTTGTCTCAGCCGGGCGGGTTTCCATGGCTGTCTCAAATATGCGGTGACACCAAATCACCGGCGGTGAGGGCTTCGCGATGTTCCACAGCTGGCGCAAGCTATAGAGTGAAGCAGACCAAGCGGCAACAGGTCTTCCTTGCTCGAAACGACACAGAATGAGAGCAAGACCGTGGGAGGGGCCGCCGGTTACATGGACAGGGACAGGCGATAATATGAGCGGCGATTTAATAAGGTGGCGGGGGATTCGAGAGGAGCGTTGGAACAGCTCACACCTTGTACGCGCTGAGAAGTGACGGCGAAGCTGAAAGGCGGGATGAGTGGGGCGGCCAGCGAACGGGGACCCACTGCGGGATGTGGGTCCATCACACAGTAGGGATTGAGGCCAAAACTCAACGCCGCACGGTGACTGTCTTTTGCGGAATGTCGTCGTTGTCTGGAGCTTGAGCTAGGCTTTGGAGTTTTCTTTTCGCACGCCACCCCGACACCTCCCCCCCGCGACACGACCTCAACCATGTCCGATCAAGCGCCCTCCCGCTTCACGCCACAGAACAAGACGACGAGCGAGCGTCTGTCGAGCAACACCGTCGGCCTCGTCGCGCTCTCCGATTTCCGCAAGCGGCGCGCCGAAGTCCTCGAGCAGCAGGAGCGCGAACGAGAAGCCGCGCTCTCTGGCACGTCGACCCCCGATCGATCCCTCTCCGCGACGCCCGACCCTGGAAGCGACTCGGGAAGCGGCGCGAGCAAGCCGAAGAAGAAAAAGAAGAAGATTGGCGGCAGCAAGCTGTCCTTTGGCGACGATGAGGAGGAGGAGGACGCTGTGCCGATAAAGAAGGGGAAGAAGGCCGACGACGGCAAGGAGACGGAGGAAAAGAAGTCAAACGTCGTGGCCAATTCCTCGGTCGCCTTTGTCCCAAAGGTCATGTCAAAAGCTGCGCTGCGCCGCGAGGCTGCCGAGAGAGAGGCCCTGCGACGCGAGTTCCTGGCCATACAAGAAGCCGTCAAGGCTACCGAAATCGCCATACCTTTTGTCTTTTACGACGGCTCCAACATCCCCGGGGGCACCGTGCGCGTCAAGAAGGGCGACTACATTTGGGTGTTTCTGGACAAGAGCCGCAAGGTGGGCGCAGAGCTGGGAGTCGGCGAGAAGGCCAACGCACGCAGAGAGTGGGCAAGAGTGGGAGTGGACGACTTGATGCTCGTGAGGGGTTCAATCATAATTCCGCATGTGAGTCAAATTATCTCTATTCTTTTGTTCCCACTAACGCTCTCCAGCATTATGAATTCTATTTCTTCGTCATCAACAAGAGTACGGGCCCTGATGGCGAACAACTCTTCAAATACGCCGTCGAGGCAGACCCCAAGACGGAAGAGCCCGAAGCTGAGGAGTCGCCTGCGAAACCCAACGGCGGCCTGACCACTGCGGCGGCGCTGAAGGCGGCCGCGGTGAAGGCGCTCCCCGATATCAACACCCTCGAGGGTGCGGCCGACGATCCAACCCTGACAAAGGTGGTGGATCGGCGCTGGTATGAGCGCAACAAGCACATCTATCCAGCGAGCATGTGGCAGGAGTTCGATCCCGAGAAGGACTATCAGAAGGAGGTTCGGAAGGATGCTGGTGGGAACACGTTCTTCTTCTCGAGATGAGAAGCCGGTACATTGGTCGAAGGTTTCCGCCACCGGGCAGGGGAAAAGGATGGCGTCGAAAGACACGTCTGACTCTTTTCAACCCGCCACCATCCGGGCCGCGAGGACGAGGCCGAGGATCAGCAACCATCCTGGCCAAAAGACCATGATGATCAGCATGTTGCCCCCGGGCCCCAGTATCGTTGTTGCGAACTCCATGAAGAGCTTCTTCCTCACCCTCCGAATTTTCTTGGAGTTCCAACCAGTTTGTATCGATCTTGAGAGCGTCAATACGGCCGTCTTTGAGGCATATGTCGAATGGACGGCAAAGAGCCTGGTCGCGATAACGGCCGACGTGAGCGTGGAAGTGGCGAGGAGGTGGCCGTAGACGAAGAGGAGAGAGGATGCAACAGCGACGAGCCTCTGAAATCGGATCGCCAGGTCGAAGGTAGGCCCGAACAGGGCAATGATGTCGGACCGCTGGCGGATGTTCACGCCGGGCTCGTGCGTTGACGAGGTTAAGAGCGCGACTTTGTTCATGATGGCAGACGAGGTCTCAGCAAGGGCCTGTTCACGACCTACAGCGGTGCCTTTGGGATTTCGTTGGTGAGGGGTACCGCCATCAGGGGCGGCGTCTTCAGTTTGTTGCAACTCGAGATATTTATTGACAGGAGGCATCTGGTCACCAACGACTGAATGCAACAACTCACTGCCCTATGGGCTCTTTCTCTGAACTTTGCGGCAACAGCGCTTCAGGGTTCTGGTTCCGGACTTTGGCTGCTTCTGATCGGACGAACGACACGATGAACCTCGCACCTGATAACGGTCGCCGCGGCCGCTCCCCTATTTACCTAACACGACTCTTGTCTAGAAAATTCCACCCCTCCACCGAGTCAACACCACGCGCTGTGACAGCCCCACCAACGATTCCCTTTTCTACCGGCAAACCATGTCAACACGTGGGGCGCCTCGCGCGCCGGATCGGTTCTTCAGCTCTGCATCGCAAACTGAGGGGAAATGAGAACGTGGATTGTGTCATCGGCTCTCATTCGCGGGTTCTCTTGGATTCTAGCCGTTCTAGACTGCAGGCCCCGAATCTTCGTGTTACCCCTCCATGTTTTGAAGAGGTCCCCTGATCTTCGACATTGTCAGCGAGGCGACGGCATTGGCCAGTCCCGTCCGCAACCCCTCATGGTGATCGATCTTATCGCTATCGATGAGACAGAAGCCTCCGGAGCTTTTGGACCTGTCGGAGGGGCAGCTGGGGCCATGTGCCGGCGCCGTGACTCGGGCACCGACCGTGGGCGCTGGGCGCATCTTGACAGGTTCCAGAATCTCCCGCCAGTTCCGCCGTCTCCCGAGATTCCCGTCTGATCCGGACCCGACCGGTGAATGTCTCAAGCCACCCTCTCTTGCGCCACGAGGTTGCTTGCTAAGCTGTGGCTGGTGTCTCATGAGTTTCTCGGTCGCAGAAGCCGGGCCCTCGTGTCACTGCCAGCTCAGACAAACGCTTCCCGTGAAACTCGAGCCATTGGCGGATGCTTACAGACCGCTATTCGATATTTGCCTTTCACCGATGCCACGCTCTAAATCGCATCCGGCGGTCAGATCTGGTGCTGCAACCCGAATTCGATAGCCCGCCTTCCGAAGGCACAGCAGAAATAGATCAAAGTCCACTCGGCCGAGCGCGCGCCGGAGCCATCGAGTCGGTGAAGGCCGAACACGACCGCAGCCACTGTAACGTTCCTTGGAGCTCGGAGGCAAAGCGGTCGCGCAGCGAGCCTCTCTGGCAGCATACGTACGTTGAGCCATCGGTCTGCAACCCTGCGGAAGTGGCTGAATTCGTTCTTGTTGTGGAACAAAGACCACCGTTCCGCCTGGTCGAAGATCGGCTCCCCGGGTGGCATGACGAGCATGACAAGCGCCGACCGAAGTGGTTCCGCGGTGGACCTGCGAATGGGGAAATGCCATCATTCAGACTCAGCTCCGTCATCCGGCACACGCACATGTCGAGATGCGCGTCTGCGTCGTTTTTTCGCAGCGCATCCGATCCCGCCGGCTGTTTCCTGCCGCCCTGAAGGTGCGCCGTTCATCTATTCCACCTCGTAATGAGAGAATGTGACCGAGAAGATCCCGCCTCGATACCAATAACCAGCCCAAAAACCAACACCCCAGGACCCTGGAATCGTCCCAACCACCATCCAGCCACCGTCCCATCGGACCCAAATGGGCACCAGGGATCGTGGCTGCATGCGAGCGTGTGCAACGGCACAGCACGTTAATGCGCCGCTCAAGAGGCGGAGCTAAGGCAGCCCTTTGGCAAGCTGCCGCGGCCAACACGAGGGAGAGATCGGCAGTCAGCCCATTGGGATTATGCTTAGCGGTTTGTTGGCTGCCGGCTGGGGCGACCCCGGTTCGGGTTATGCGTGAGAAGCCCAAAGAACAGAGACAATCCTACTAATAATGGCATCTCGGATCAGCCCAATACAGAATGGTGCCTGCAGCGACAAGCCGGAATCGGGTATTTTTTCAATTCTCATCGCCGCTGTCCCTGCCGCTACCACTGGCACCCCCTCTTTTTGTTTATCCCGCTTGTCTGCCAACGGCTACGATCCGCGGCCGCGTTAATCGGGGATGATGGGTGCGCAAATGGGAAAAATGAAAAAGTCGACGACGGGTTGGACCTTGAGGGGGGAATACGAGAATGGTAACCTAGTGCTACGTCATGTTCAACTACCTTTGCCCCCTCTGCCCTCGTCCCCGGCTTTACCGACTTTCATGCGCATGGAGCCAGATGGCTGAGTGAAGAGGCACAAAGCCAGCTGGCGATTCCCCCCGATGAGGTTGGTTTACGTCAACTGGTATTTAAAGAAAAGCCCATTCCCATCCGAATATTTCGTCGTCTCATCCAGCAACACGCAACAAACTTGACAGTTCATCTCATCTGATCTCACCTTCGTCTCACCATCGCCATCACCTCCACCGAAATGCAGCTCCTCTCAGCCCTTCTTCTCCTGGCTCCGGCCTTCGCATCTCCCATCGCTCGCCGCGACGAGCCGACTTGCGGTCAAAAGTCCGGCACGCTTTCCGAGTGGACCCTCACCGACTTCGACTACCACGCCAGTTACATCTTCAGCACGCCCTCGCACCAAAACTCCTGGGGCTACATCAGCTTCAACGTCTCCAACCCGGTCCTCGACTACACCGTCACATGCGGGGCCGCCAGCAGCCGGCTCAGCGACTTCTTCTACGGCGAGCAGGTGTACACCTGCCAGGCGCCCGACGGCCAGAGCGCCACGACGTCCTTCACCTTCAGCAGGCCCGACGGCGCCGTGACGCTGAATCAGTCGTGGACCTGCAACGACGATCCGAAGTATCCGTGAGTTTTTCCCCCTTTGTTTTGTGGTTTCCAAGGGAACCCGTGTGACTGACGGGATGTTATGGGCAGGGCTCGCTACACTGCAAAGGGCGGCGCCGTCGCTGACCTCAAGTGCGAGGAGACGTTTTGGCAGAACAGCAACTGGACCCTGGGCCAGATCTACTCGCAGCGCGACATCAAATGCGACGTCATCACGTTGCCGACCCCCATCAAGGAGATTTCTGCCGTCGCTTAGGGGAGTTCTTCACGAGAGAAAGACCGAAAAGAAATAGAGGGCTTCGCGCGAGACGCACGCATGCCCCCGGTGACGAAACGCTTGAACGACTTGATGATCACCATTTCGCTTGCCTGTCACTCCCTTGGTTCAGTACGCATTGCATGGGTTCCGGGGCCTGGAGGAGTCGGAAATAAGCCCAACACGACTATTTTACGACACATGAAAAGGGGAAATAGATATTTGGTAGCATTTCAGGAGTAATTTTAATGTATTAGTTTTGTTGTTATGTTCCGTCACGATGTCTGATTGCTTTTGAATTTGCAAACCAATCCTCAACTGTCATGTTGCACTTCATTTTATACCTACCAGACAGTTGAGTAGATGCCGCAAGTGAGCAGACCTTCAGCTTCAAAATAGGATCTGTCGGCCCCATGTAGCAGCCAAAGTGCTTGGCAAGCCATCTTCAAGCACGCCACGAGGGTTGAAATCAATATCGACGGCCAGTTCAAATATTCAAACTTCTGTCTGGACCTTGATGTACTATTTCTATTGATTTCATTCCACTGACGCTTACCGAGGTTTAAAGGCTCTGCCTGACCATCGGTATTGAGATCTATTTTCCAAATCCCACCAGGAGAAGGTTGCGGCAGTAGTCGGAGCCGTAGACCTCATGATCCAACACGTCCGTTGTTGGGCCGGACGTGTCATTTTCCTCATATTCTTGCACACGAAACGCGCTCCTCTGATAGATCGCGATAGCTTGCAGTCCTTCCCGACTTCAGGTGTGGCCTTTTCAAGCATTAACTTCGATGATTCCCAGCAGAAGCCCTGAAAAACTTTCCATAATAATCATATTGCAATGTAGAGCGAAAAGAATAAGACCAAGTGCTTCCAAGAAACTAGTCGCGCCATGAGGTCAGCCGTCCCTGGCTCGTCAATCAACCGGGGTACTGTCACACAACATCTGTGGGGAAGTCCAGGGCGGAGCTTTTGCAATTGGACACTTATCCGCCCACAAATCCCTCAACTTTCCGTCTCCAACCGCAATCTTCACCGCCTACGCCGGCCGCGGACGCCATGATGGGACGAGCTGCATCACCCCCGAGACAACTGCCTGACGCCGACCCTGAAGAGGTGTACGGCCAGGATGTCCGCCTGGAGGAGGAGACGTTCTCCTGGTACGACCCAGACAAATGGTACCCTGTGGAAATTGGCCAAGTCTTTGAATCTCGTTACCAAGTACTTCTGAAGTTGGGCTTCGGCTCCGCGTCGACTTCATGGCTGTGCCGTGACTTACAGTACAAGGGCCCCGCACGCCTGCCCAGAAACACCGCGCTAATGTAACTCCAGAGAGCACGCGTACGTGACACTCAAGGTCTACGAAACCGGAAACCGGCAAGCATCGACGGAAACTAAGGTCCATCGCTACCTTGAGTCCATTGAGTCTGAGCATCCGGGGGCAAGACTTGTGAGACTGGCCAAGGACAGTTTCGAGATACCGGGTAAGAAGGGTTCTCACGTGTGCCTAGTTTTAGAGACACTCGGGATATCCCTGGCCGACATCCGTGAGATGGCGGGGGGCAAGGTTCCCGCAAACTTGCTCAAGGGTCTGATCTATGGCTTGCTTCTCGGACTGGACTATCTGCATTCTGTGGCACATGTTGTCCATACTGGTGTGTGCCATCAAAGCGGACATTAGCAGGACTCAACCCAACTAATTGAGTACCGTATGTTAGACCTGCAAGATGGAAACATCATGCTCTCGATTAAAGACGAGCAAATTCTCGACGACTTAGTAGACGACGAATGGGATATGCCCAGCGCGAGGAAGATTCTCAACGACCGCACGATATACGTTTCAACCGGGTTAGAAATACCAGATGAGCCTGGTGACCCGGTTGTTTCCGACTTTGGAGCTGCACAGATAGACGACGAACCTTTTCCTCTGGAGGGAGAAGTTATGCCGGACCTGTATCGCGCACCAGAGATTGTGCTCGGCTTGACCTGGGACGAGAAGATCGACATTTGGGCATTGGGACTACTGGTCAGCACGTTTCTATTTCTCTGATTATCTTTGCTGACGATGGGCGTAGATATGGGACTTGTTTGAGGGTAAGCTGCTATTCAAAACAAGGCTTCGTGACCCAACGGCATCAAGAGCCGCTCAATTCGCAAGAATGGTGGCGCTGCTTGGCCCGCCTCCCGAGGATCTTTTGGAGCGGGGGTCTTCCTGGAAGAAATTCTTTGGCGACGATGGTGAGCCTATCCGTACTTTTGACACACCCAATGTGCACAGCGCTGTTTGGATCTAACAGGCAGAAGGGCAACTTATTCTAAATGTTGAAGTACCACAAACATCCCTGGAGGAAGAGGAGGAAAACTTGGAGGGCGAGGAGCAGATCGAGTTCCTTGTTTTCTTGCGCAATATGCTGCAGTGGAGACCGGAGGACAGACTTAGTGCTAGAGAGTTGATGGAAGACGCCTGGCTACGGGGACAGTCAGACGACTGACGACTGCCCGGTTCACTATTACCGAATATGATGAGAATGGGGTTGAAATACCGGGTCAAGCGACCAATCCAAAACAAGAAAACCATAAGGCTAAAAACAAAGCCTCTCAGGGGAGGCGTTGAAAGGATTGTGAGAGCTTCTCATGACGCGGTTAGCTTCTCCCTGCATTCTGGACTCCTTGTTACCAAAGCCATCACAAACTCGTTCCACAATCTACAGCGCCATTTCCAGCCCAAATAAACAAGAGTTGTTCATCCTAATCGGAAAAAATGAAACCTCCGCCGCGTCCAGACTCATCGACCAACTCAGCACGCAAACTCTTCAGCTCTCTGCTGATCAACTCGGGGCTAGCATTCTCTTGAAGGCATTCGAAATCGATCAGTTTTGCGTCTTTTTCCGTGACGAGGAAGTTGTATCGGTTGACATCCCCGTGCAAAAGTCTTCGTTGATGGAGTTTTCCCAGGGCGGCTTCGCACATGCTGAGATGCTGGAGAGAAGCCGAGCACCCCTCCAACTTCTCTAACAGAAAGCCAACGATTCGTCCATTCTCGTGGACGTGGGCAAGAAAGCGCGGGGCCAATCCGGAGCCCTCCAACAACTGGTACGCTCTCCTTTCTTCTTCGATGCGAGGTATCTCCCATTCGAAACGGGCAATTTTGGCGATTACAGTGGCTGGCGATAGGAAATGTGTCGGGAGGATCGAAGGGGAGACAGCTTCGAAAGCCATTGCTGTGAGTTGCTTGGTTCTTTCTAAATCCAGGCAATTGACGCTGATGTGATGCCATTCACACTTGACACGGGCTAATGTTCGGTTCGAGACGGAGGTTCTCAATTCGCCATTGGTCTTGTCTCGCGAGATGTGGGCCACGGTCCATTCCTCGTTTAGAGGGAGAGGGCGTAGGGCCTGGAGGGGAAATGAAAGGGTGTCTCGGTCAAAGGTTCCCGGAGAAATAACCAGATATTTGACTTGATGTCCAATGCGTATTCGATACTCGCTGTCGCAAGAATCGTCGTCGTCTACTTCCATGGACAGTATGATCGGCTGAGCTGGCGGGCTCGTTGCGTCATCGCCAGACATTTTGACCGGTAGACCATCCGCTACTATGTTCAACTGTCAGCGGATGTGTCCCGAATCAAACCTTGGAAAGACGGCATGAGGAATATGACGACGATGAGTTAACCAGGTACACATCCATGTAGCTGACAAAGATGCTATCACAATCATCGGGAGAAACACAACAATGAAGCCATTTACATCAATACCAAAGGGCAGCTAGAAGAATTCAGCGTTAGATCAGGCTCGGAATCATTGCTCAGCTGTAGGATCCGGACCTTCTGGATAATTGAACGTTGCAACGACTTGGCTATCAAGATTGGTAACCTGCAGGGTGATTTGAATCTTGCGTTTCTCATGACTTACAGTAGTCCACCGTTCTTCTTAACTCGTAGCCAAAGCGCCTCCTGGCAAGTTTTGGTCGTTGCCGACTTAGCCGTCACCCGGTTCAAAACAAACAGCTTAGCTAAATTTCAGACCATTAACCCCGAGTTGAGGTATTAACATCACGAACGAGAGCCTTTAAGCCATTTATTTATATCTGTAGACGTATGTACACCCAGTCTTTAGCTCTACGGAAGCGGTCACCGGGTAATGCTGCGGAAAGTTGAATATTGTGAATAGCAACGTTTCTGGGTCACAAAGATCTTCATAAATGTATCATCGTACAACCAATGCCTCCACATCAAGGTCCCATGTGTCCCTCATAGATGCGAAAGGTGTAATTGGAGCTTCTCGTCAACTAGAACCATCTGAGAAGGCTCAATCAGATCCCACTCGTCCGGATTGAACGTACTCGGTTCACTAGCCACGACAACATGCCTTCCGTGCTCCCTCTTCTCCAGCCGCTCATCTGTGTTGATTTGCCGTCCGCGAGAGCTAACGTCGTCCGGGCTGCCCTTGTACTTTCTGTTCAGCGTCGGTCCGGCCGTGGTCGAGTAGTACAGGCTGGGAGGCTCCAGGCCCTTGGGACTGGCGTATCTGACAGCAACAAGCGAGCTCCCGGACGTGACGATAAGATTCAGCGTGTTGCTCTCTCGGGCCGTTGCGTCGTTCCCTGCGAACTCGTTCTGCATCCCCTCAAGCAGATCGATCGTCTGCCTCATTGCCTCTGCCATCCTGTCAACCTCATAACGGGCGTTCCAGTCTCCATTTTCTCCACAGAGAGTGAAGAAGTAGAGGGCAGCCATGTGCTCCGCGTCCGTCGTTCCGACAATGGCCATCTGATATCGCAGCGGGAGATATTGCAGAATCACCGTGCGAATGGAGGCGAACGAGCCCAGGATGCCGTTGTGAGCGAACAGATGGCGGCCAAAGACGAACGGATGGCAGTTCGTCTCGACCACCGGCGTAAGGCCCGGCGCTGCGCGCACGTGCGCGAGGACGGCGTTCGTGCTCGTGCCACGGGCGATGCTCTTGAAGACCAAATCGTTCAGCGGCGGCCGGACGTTCTTGTACACAATAGGCCGCAAGGCTCCAGCGCCCGTGGATTCATCTTCTGGGTCGTATTCACACTGGGCCGTCGTGTACCAGCCAACGCCGAACCCGTCCATGTTGGTCTGCGGATTTGGAGACCCAGTGTTGTTGGCGACGGACGGGGTCACCTGTTCTGACTGCCATGGTTCGAACGGGGTATGACCCGACGGCAGGAAGTGCTCGTCGACTGGTAATGTTAATTCCAATTCTTCTGTGGCAGAGGACCGACTCACCCTGTTTGACGATAGAGTGCCGCGGTCGAAGGACAAGATCCTCCAACAGCTGAGGCTCATTGCCCAGATAGGTGAACCAGCGACACATTCTAAGTTTTCTGATTGACCGGCAATGTCTAATCGACTTACGTTGTTGTGTTTGAAAGAACGTCGGTGTCGCGGCGTTGAGAGGCAAATGACTGCCGGCGGCTTTCATCAAAGTCCGCCGCCACGCTTGGGCCCAGACTACGCGGTTTTGAGGCGCATGTCACATTGATGATGAGGGACGCAGCTGACGTCACGGCTAATAGAGTTCGGGCGCGTCTTCACATGTCTTGTCTTTGTCACTTGAAGGGCATTACTTGTAACGGACAGCACTTGATGAAGCTATAAGCATGAGTTCTGGTCCGGAAGCTCATGGCAAAGAGCAGTAGACGAGTGGAATGCTGTATTGACCGACGGCAATTGGGAGGAACAATGACGGCCTGCTCCGGCTTGTCGGCGAGTTGTCGCGTGGCTGGTAATTGCGGTCGGCAAATGTTTCTGTGCAGTCAACTTTGACATAGAAACTTTGGAGGCTCTCCAGAAATAAGCGCAATCGAAGGGGACAGGCTCGCATTTGAACAGACTGAGACTCGACCAGCATGCGACCCGAATCCTAGGTTTCGCGGAGGCTAAGCGCCAACCTCCCACCAGACCGTCGAGTGATCAGACAAGCTGACAGTACCCCCCCCTTGTTTACCTGTGAGTACCGAGCTTTTCTGGCCCGTATAGACGTGTTCTAATAATAGATGCTGCCTATATTAATTAGGCTAATTGGATCTAAGAGTCTTTTAACTTAATAAAATATTTAGCTAAATATTCTATAATACTATATACTATTATATAATATTATATACTATTATTCTTTAATAAT
>JAOWMA010000380.1:0-45809 GCA_025962755.1 Colletotrichum tropicicola
TATTATTAAGGTTAATACTTTAGTATTCTATTAGTAGTCTTTTATTATTATTCTCTCTTATAATATAGTTTAAAGTATTTATTTCTTCTCCTAGGATTAAGACTATTTAAGAAACTATTTACTAGATAATTACTATTTTTCTAGTAATTATTATTATTCTAATAGTTAGTATACTTATAAGGATAGATAGAGAATTAAATATATTAAAAGGTTAGGTTATATAAAGTAAAGGAGTTAGTAATACTATTATTAGGGGGGGGTATATACTAGTATTTAATTTTAAACCTATAAAGTTTTCTATAGGCTCTACTTAAATTTAGTTTTCTAGATAAATTATATTCTAATAGGACCCACTTTACTACTAGTGCCCCACTAATGCCCCACCGTCCACCCCCCTTAGGCTGTAGCCGCTTATTATCAGTCCCAGGCACCTGACAACTTGGTTGACAGTCACTTGCAAAGACTCCCTCACCGCGAGGGATCGGCAATTCTCAGCCCTAGTCACTACGAGACTAAACAACCTATTAGCCATACTGTCATAAACTTGTTGCCGAAAACTCGTGACTGTCTTTCTCGGTTGGTGTTGGGGAGTTCTGGTTGTGCAGTCTTCCTTAGCAACCTTAGTGCCGCACGAGTTGTAGTTCTCGTAGTAGAGACAAGGTAGACGGATTAATTGTCCGCGACGTCGGGCTTTACGTCCGCCCAGATTGCTTGGCCGCTAGAATTAGACGGTAAGCATGAACAAGGTAAGCGAGAGCGGGCCTTGCCGCAGTCTGTTGGTTTTGAGTTGACTTGGAAGGCTTGGCATCAGGGACCATAGCCATCGGCAACTAGAGGTATCTTGCTTGACTGACCCTTCAGTGAAGCCTTGTAACTGATTGTAAACAGCCGATAGAGAATTCGGCTCATGTAAGGTAGGACGAAAACTTGTTTCCATAGTAGCAAGCTTCTCAGAATCCAGACAACTTGGGTAAATTACATGCATAGATACGCAAGACAGAGCCCGCTTGCTCAAGCAACCCTGTCATATTGACGAAGCTTCGTCTGGTAATTATTTTCATGACTCGCAGCGCCCTAGCAAGGCGCGGAACGTTCGGCTGAACCATGGGAGATGACGCCGATTCTTCCCTAGACTTATGAATCTTTCAGACGAACTATGGAAGTCGGGGTTGCCATTTGATCATGGGCGTGGAGTCCGGAAGTCGAACCTCTAACACAGCGACCGGCTTGGCACCTTGGGCATGGGTCGCTACCAAATGGCGAAGACGGTGAGTCAGGCGCGGCACTACCATTTTTAGCCCAACTTTGGGTTGCTACTTCAAACAAGTCTTGTGAGATGACTGAGAGAAAACCAGCGGACGTACAGGAAAGACGTTCAACAGTAACAGATACATATACAGCATTGCTTCACGATGCTCCTAGACAAGGTATGCCCAACTGAGAACTCGCATCCCGTCTGCTCACCTAAAGAGAAGACACCAAGAGAGTGCTGAGCGATAGATGCGGGCTCGAGCTGACATGGATACTACTACCTATGATTTATTGAAATTGGTAATTGCCTCTCAATAATCATCTGACAGAACAAGGCTGCTGTGACAACGAACCAAATTCAAATATCCGCTGTCAAAGAGCCTTTGTCATATGTTCACTTCCGGCCCAGTACCAGCTTGATCCGCTCCGTGTCCCTCTCATAGCCCAGTCCAAGCTGCGGCCCTGCTTCCGCAAACCCTCCATCCGTAATACCGTACCGAACTCTCTCGTGCTTGATCATCCGAGTCAAGTCCGGTCCGTCCATCCAGCCACTTCTCGGCGGCATTTCCACAAACTTCGAGTCACGGACGATCGCGGACACATACCCCAGAACCTCCGGCCCACGCGACGCGTGCGCAAACACGACGCTGAGCACGCCCCCGGCCAAAAGAACAACGCAAGCGAGAAGGCCCAGCAGAGCCCACAAAGACGACACCCGAAACACCTCCACGAGTTCGCTCTTGTTGGCCGCGGCCGTGACGTTGGGCTCAAAGACAGCGCCGGCGCCGGTGCTACTGCCACTCGTGACATCGAACGCGAGCTGACTCAAGAGCAGGTACGTGTTGAGCAACTGGCTGAAGCGGAGACCGATCTGCGTCTCGTCAACGTCATCCAGTGATATCGCAGGTAAGAAAGCTTCTTTCCCCCCCGTCATTTGCTTGAATCCAGGGTCCGCCAGGTAGTACACCGAGAGGTCTGCCCTGAGACCCGTTCCTCGCACGGTGGCAACAGGCAGTTCTTCCGACACGTAGTCGAAGACGTTCGGGAAGGATAGATGAGAGATTTGTTCGGGCGCGTGTCGTTCCCGGGATGGTCTCTGCGACACTACACGGCACGCGTGCTGCGATGACAACGGAGCCACGGGGCGCGAACAGCTTATGCGCGACTCGACGTACTTCTGGGCGACGTCGCACGTGGCTTCAATGAAATCGGGCGCTGATATTTCGGAGGTTCTTAGGGAGATCTGGAGGAGGAGCCTCGTGGGCCCCGCATCCACGCCCGTTTCGTTTCTTAGCAATGACGGTGTGTTCGTGTAGCGATTGATGTCGTCGTCTAAGCTGTATCCGGGTTGATTGCGGAGCTTCTCGTACGCCAATGACCTGTTGGACCAGACAGGATCCACAAACCTGTCGAGTGCCAGAGCCCACGACCTAGGTCCATCGTTGGCCGTGTTGCCGTCACTCTTTCGCCTGTCGAATCCGTACCAGGTGCCGTTGGGGTACTCGGCCGGATCCAAGCTGGAAGACATGGAGGAGGGGTATTCGCCGCTTATGTTGTTCGCCTGAGTGATCCAATGGAGTTGGGGAACTTGGTGACGTTCGGACAGCGAAGCTGCATGTGACTGGTTTCGACGGAGAATGTCTTGTTGCCGACGAGGTCGTGATTCAAAGGAACCCCGGCGAAGGACGACCACGTCGCGGCGCTGTAGTTGGGAGAAACGTCGTTCCAATCCTCATTGCTCTCGTCCTCTAGGAAAGGGATCTTGACGTTTCCCCAGATGTCCATGGCTTCAGACTTGATAGACTCAGGTGTTGCGACCAGACTGGTGTAAAACATGGACAGGTACCCGATGAACGCTCTGGTCGTTGAATACGATGCCGGCGTCGTCACGAACAGGTCGGCAAAATGAGACGGCCCCTTCGTGTCGAAATAAGTGACCCTGGTCTCCTCGAATTCGGTGGTCAAGCTCGGCAGAAGCATTCTCAAGAATGCCTGCGCGCCCAAGGGAGAGGCGGCCCAGGTGGTCAATAAGGCTGCACCCAGGAGGTTGACGGCGCGGAGCTGCCAAATCGTCTGGATAGTGGCACCGACGGTGCGGCTGCCCATGAGTTGCTCCAGTAGACCGATGCTGCTTCCCTTCTCAAGTTTCCATTTGGCGGATTCCGACATTAGGCGACCCATGATGGTAGCAAAAAGGATCGGGTATAGCGTTGCGAGCTACCAGACTTGTGAGCGCGTTGTAATGCTTGGTTTTGGGAAAGGAACAGACCACAGTGATGGCATTTTGCCATTCTGCGAGTGAGTTACCCTCGACTCGCTGGCCATCAAGCTTCCGGACCATGACCACGAACACGAGGAAGACCAGGGGTACAACAACCGCCAGGCCGTCTGTCAGAATGGTAGTGACGGCGAAGTGGTCACGCTTACGGACGCCTCCGGCTAAGTCATGTCCATCCACCGCCGTCTTGGACTCTCCGGACGCGCGGCCGGGGCCGGGGACTAGACTGGTAGCGATATCGGGTTCATCTTCCGTGACGGATGGCAGGGGAACGCCAGCAGTCCCGAGGACATTATTTCCGGCCCCCGAAAGCGACTTGGAGGCATCTTCCTGCAAAGACTGATGGTGTAGAGCCGTTCTGACAGCATACCTCTCTGGATGAGGCGGTGGCGGGATTTCTCTTGGCCGTTGCTCAGCTTGTTCAAATGGCCGCAGGGAGACTGGCCCTTGCATCGTGGGGACGTAGGAGCGTGTCTGGCCTGGCTGTCAGTGTCAAAGGTGGGCGAGATGGATGGAGAATCTCTTCTGGATGTTTGCTGATTCAAACAGTTTATACTTATCATGATCATGATGCATTTCTTGTGCAACGTTATTGCTCAGTCGAATCTGAGTGAGCAAACGTTGTGTGACGGAGAATCTGCCTGTCTCACATGTGGCCGACCGTGCAGCTGTGTTACGGACAAAAATATCGGGGCTTTTCTTTTCTTTCCTTTTTAAGAATATATTTCAGATTTGCGCTGTCCAAGGGACGTCTGCAACCACCCACACTGGCTGCTACTGCCTCTGGGCTCATGAGAAGGACCAGTCTACCAGGCCCTGAGACGTCCGTAGGCAGCCCTGATGGCGTCCAGGCATGCGAATAGCCTCACAAATGCGTTGGATCGTTGGGCCTCCATTTGGACGTGGAAAACAGCGGGAAGCCACGTCATCAGTCCTAGAGTACAACCCAAGTCTGCTTTTTACGAGAGTACCGAGCCCTATGCTACACCAATTTTCCACGCAACGCATGTAACTCCCAAATCGTCCTTGTCCACCTTCCAAGTAACAATCCAGCCGCCAAAATCCAGTCCATCGCCTTGTCCGACAAGAAATTCCTACAGGGGTATATCCTTCACCTGGGGGTTCGCCCAATACTTCCTTCATCATCAGCAGCATCATGTCTCGGCCGCAAACATCTCCCCTCGCTTCTCCATCTTCTCCGTAATCGCACTTCTCGTCTCGTGTCTGTCGTGGTATGTATTCCATCGCTTGTCTTCATGTCGCGATGCCCCCACGAAACTTCTGCTCCCCATGGTGCGACTCAATATCTTCCCCTGGGCCTCTCCTGGTGACGAGCCGACATCATGGCCGAGGGCGCCGTGGGTGCGCAAGTGATTGAATCCTTAGAATGATCGTAGCCAGGACGCTGCTTGGGACTCTGCTTGTTAAGCCGGCTTCTGACCGAGGCAAGTTCTTGGTGTAGCTTCGAAATCGAGTCATTCTGGCGCTGAATCTGGTCGTTCAGTGCATGAAGAGCTCCTTCTTGCGCCCGCAGCATCTCATCTTGTTCCTTGATCTTCTCCATGATGTCCTTGTTGAGAGACGCCTGTTTGTCGCCCGTCTGCTGGATCGCTCTGAGAACGCGTTCCAGTATGCCGCCGTGGTGCTGCACTTTTCCCTCCAAGGGCTCCATCTGCCCAGCAAGGTCGCTTCGCAGCTTCGCCGACACCTCTTGGTAAAGCTTGAGGTCGGTCGATTCTTCCTTGTTGCTCTGCTGACTGTTGACAGAAGACTTCTGAAGCTCCAATGTGAGGTTGGAGATGAGCTTTGCGAACTCCTCGTGGCTGATTGTTATGTTCTGGGTCGGTAGGGTGGCAACAGCAGCAGGAGGCAGGGCCGCTTGATGGGCGGGCGCAGCCTGCGAAGTTTCCGACTGGGAGGGAGGGTCCTGGGTAGGATGCGCCGGGGCCCTCTCTGGCTGTGTGTCCACGCTTGCTTCCCCGTTGCTGCCGTCGACTGGCTGGTTCATGTTGGACAGGTTCCTGGCGGCTGCAACTGCAAGAGGCTGGATGGCAGAGGTTGATCTCCGCATGGTCAGCTTCTTCTTGGCTGGCGCGGGCTCAGCCTTCGAGCTGTTTCCAGCGTCTTTCTGCAACTTCAGTGTCTCTTGGGCCAAGACGTCTTGATTCTGTAAGGCGACAGGCCTAGCCCGGAGTTCGCTGATAGGGATGAAGTGGCATCTGCCGTGCATTCTTTGCCATCTCTTGAGCTCCTCCACGTCAACATCCTTGGCATATCTTCTGAGCTCGTCGTAAAGATGCCAGAAGCAGGTTTTGACGTTCTGGTTCTTAGACATGCGTCCAATGATGGTGGCGGCAAGATGTCGAGTTTCCTGTTGGTCCTTGTGCTTTGCCAGGCACCAAGCAGCCCAAATTTGGGTTGTCTTTCCGATGGTTTCTTGGCTCGCAGCATTGTTCTCATCTGATAGTTCAGCCAGGACCATGATAGCAACTGCACTGCGAATAATGGGATGGCCCTCGTTGTGAACAAAAACAGAACGGCTGACAATGTCTCTGGCGTCTTTGCCATGGTGATCCGCCAGCTTGGCCTCATTCCGGATACTCGGGTTGACCACACGCTTGACCATCTTGTCAATCTGGAACGCGTGTGCATGCTGATTGTCTTCCCAGTATTTGTTACGAAATTCCTTCTCTAGGCCTTTGCTGTGAACCAGATCAAACCATTCCTGCAAGGCCGCTGGCTGCCAGGTGTCGGTGCGGATAAAGGCCTCGGCCTGCAGGTAGCGCTTGAGACCAACCAGTACCTCCTGGTTGGCTTTCAAGGCTGCCTTGGTCTTTGCGTAGCAAGTGTTGTTCGCCAAGGTGAGGCCCTCTGCCTGCTTGGTGTCCACCATCTCGCCAACGAGATCTTCAAGCAGGCGGTTCATGGCAGGAGTGGACACGAGCTCTCCTCTCATGGCTGCCCTGGCCTGCGCCTCTGGGTAGGTCAACTTGATTTTGACTGCTTTGAATTTCTTGATGGAGCTGCGCTCTTGAACATCGTCCATGTCTTGAGCGTCCTCCCAGGCTCTCTTGCGCGAGAACACCTGTGGTGTTGCCGCCCGTTGCTGGCCCATGGCTCCAAGAGGCATGCTTCCAAAAGGCATCTTGACGTGCCTGGCCTGTGGTTAATAAAGCAAACGGGAGGAAGGAGTGTGCACAAAGAAGAGACAGTAGACAAGAAAAGGGTTGGAAAGAAAGGACCAGGAAATATCAGAGGAGGATGAGAATGAATGAGTTTACTCACAGAGTTTGGCAGCAAGGTGCAGGTTTGTGGCCAGGTGCAGGGCTTGAGGTTGTGTGGTGGTAAAGAAGAGGTGCAGGAGTGGCTGGTGGGATGGATGGGAGTAAACAGGCCGCAGACGCGTCTCACCCCACTGCCCATGGGTTGTTGTTTTTTTTGTTTTGTTTTTTTTTAATTTGGTGGTGAGGTGAACAAGGGAAAACTGGAGGGAAGGTGCATCTGTCTACCTTTCCCTGGAGGGTGCCTGCCAGATGGAGGCAAGAATGTGAAAGTAAGGTACCTACCTAAGGGGAGTACCCGAGGAACCGGAAAAAAGGTAAGGCAGGTAGGAGCTATCTTGAACAGGGAAGACAGCACCTGCTGTCAAAGACATGCCAGTTGGGTCCTTCCAAGCTTGATGTTTCTAGGTATCTAAGGGGAGGCAGATGCTGGCCAGCTGTTTTTCCTTAGCTACCTTACCTTATCACTTACACAGAATTGAGGCAAGTTCGATGTATCTGAACAGCTGTTGTGGGCAAGATCTCTCTACCATGCGTGTGAGGCAACTCAGAATGTTGACGCATGAGAACAGAAATGTTTCCTCAGAGCCTCGTCGACTTGAATACTCGATAAGACCTAGATAAGCTACTTGAAGTCCCAGCCGTTTGTTTCTTGCCCGGGACAGCTCGCAAACGGACAGGTCACCAAACAAGACGACGGGTAGTTGCATACGGGGGATCTGTCCGATCCACGTCAAGTACGACAGCCCCCGAATGGCATTTCATATTGCTGTCAGACCGCCTCTTTCCTGCCTACGCGTTTGTGTACTTTCTTTCTCGATGATGGAGGCTGAGGGATGGCTGCCGCGGATGCATTTGCCCGGCGGGTCATCCGGGCCCGGGGCTGTTCAGCGCCTGTGTATTCTGTCGGATTTCGACAAAAGCCCTCCCAAAAATATATTACTCATATTTGGGTCGCCATTTCCCAATCTCATGCGTTCAATCTTGCTCTAGGCAGGTAGCGTAGTGTATATATCTCTGGGGGGGAGGTCAAACTGGAACACGTGACGGCGCCCTTCTCCCGGTTTCCATTCGAGTCCAGTCGCACCGACAACGCGTCTGCGGAGCCTTGAAGATTTTGACAGTCATCGGCCAAAGATAGTAGCGGGAGACAGATCCAGAAAATTGCCGGCGGCTACACACTCGCGGGTTGCCGCATCGCCAACCTCCTGGGCGCACCTGCACGCTGGCCTGCCCTCCGTCTCATCAGCACTGATGACTGCCGCCCATAGGATGAACCATTACAAGGTTGAGACGAACGGGAGAAATCACACTTTGTCAGATCAAACTCTGCGGTGCAAAGTTGCTGTTTGCATGGTTTTGGCCCCAGCCGGAGTGATGGGTCGCCGGTCCGTACCCCATACCCGTCATCAACTCGTAACGAATCGCTTCGAAATATCTTGCCAGGATCCAATACAGAATTACTGTCCCAATGGATTGGTAAGAGAGAAGATGTAGGGATCTAGGCATGCCATCCCGCAACGACGCCCATCGGACCTCCCACCGGCCCCGCCGCCGCACAATGCTGCTCACATAAGCCCTTCCCCAGGCCCGGTGGGATGGGACTCCCTCCGTGTCGTACCAACCGTCTTCATGACGACACGACACCTTCAAACCTCCCCCTTGGCAAACATCAAGACGGACTTTCGTCGAGAAAAGAGTCCGAGATGAAGTCGTATAAAGCCCCCGGCGCTCATGTCCAACCTCCATGATGACGAGGCCGAAATCATCATCTCACGAACCCTCTTATCGAACCAACTCAAGAACATAACCGAACAGCCCCTCCAGTATGTCTTCGCAGCTTCAGATCGCAGACCCCGCCCTCCCGAAGGACAGCACCGTCGTCGTCTCGGGCGCGAACGGCTTCATCGCGAGCCACATCGCCGACCAGCTCCTCGCCCAAGGTTACGTCGTCCGGGGCACCGTCCGCGACCCCTCCAAGACCCGCTGGCTGGCCGACCACTTTGACAATACCTACGTCCCGGCCCGCTTCACTCTCCACGCCGTCCCGGAAGTGACCAAAGATGGCGCTTTTGACGAGGTTTTGAACGGTGAGTCCCCCCATCTTCTGACCACCAGGCTTGAACAAAACCTGACCAGCCCCGCAGGCGCCGACGGCGTGATTCACACAATTGCCATCACCAACATGGACCCGAACCCAGAAAACGTCGTTCCGCCTAATATCGCGGCAACCCTGTCCATCGCCCGCAGCGCTGCCGCCGCCGCCTCCGTCAAGCGCTTCGTCTACACCTCGTCCTCCGGCGCCGCCGCCATGCCCAGGCCCGGCGTCCCCTACGAGGTCACCCCGGACACGTACAATGAGGACGCCGTCGCCATTGCCTACTCCGGCAAGGGCCCGGGCGGTATGGCGGGCGGATACATCGCGTACTCCGCCGCCAAGACCAAGGCCGAGCAGGCTCTCTGGAAGTGGTACTCCGAGGCCAAGCCTGGTTTTGTTCTGAACTCGAGTGGGTGCAAGGACATCCGACGACGCAAAACGACCCCGCTGACACACTCTAGTCGTTCCCAACGCTGCCTTGGGCAGAGTCCTCCTCCCCGAGCACCAAGGCTTCCCGACCGCAGTCGGAGTCCTGAAGAGCCTCTGGCAAGGCAATGTCTCTCCGGAGTTCGTCGCCATGTTCCCCGCCCGTAAGTCGACGTCCGTGACATCCATCCCCGGGACATTATTGACAGCGGACAGAATGGTTCTGCGACGTGGGTGACATCGCCCGGATCCACATCGCCGCCCTGCTCTTCCCGGACGTCAAGTCCGAGCGCCTCATCGCCTATGCTGGCCGCTTCAACATCAATGACCTTCTCGCCGTCTTCCGAGAGGTGCAGCCCGAAAGGACGTTCCCCGCCGACCTGCCCGACCTCGCCTCCGACCAGGGCAAGATCGCCAACGAGAGAGCGACCGAGCTGATGAAACGTTTGCGCGGCGGTGAGGGTTGGACCAGCTTGAGAGATTGCATCGCGCCGCTCGCCAAGCAGTACGCTGCTGCCAAGTGAAGCTCAAACTAGATATCCACAGCGCAAGACAGATTGGAACTTCCATGACACCATGAGACGTGGCTTTGCAAGCGGAACTTTTACAGTCTTGGTCAAAAGTCTTCAATTGCCCCTCGGATGCTGTTTTACTCCCGGTTGACCGTCTGAGTGGCCCAACTGGATTCTATCTACATGAAACGCTGCAGCTAGCCCGGTATCAAAGTGGAGAAAGCATCATATCGTCAAGTGGCTTTGGTATCTGAGAGAAATTTACATCACGATCTGTTCAATGGTTAGCAAAATGCTGAACAAAGCAGTGAGAATGGCAACACCTACGCAGTCCGAGTCATCTTTGCCCTTGGGAATGCCCATCTCCTCAAACGTCGAAGGTCCCTGGCCTGTCGCTTGTTTCTTCGGGGGAGGCATCGTCGCTGCACTGGGAGCTGGGCTGGGCTTCTGCTGGGGCCGCGGCTGTGATGAGGGCGGCGCGCTGCCCACGCGACCAGGCGGGCCCTGATCGACCAGGTCCGGTCGGTTGGCGTAGGGCCGAGGACCTCCAGCAGGTCCCGGGCCGCCTTGTGGACGAGGGTTGCCGGACGGGCTGAGCGGCAACGAGTCCATGCGCGCCGGAGGAGCGGCGCTAGGTGGTCTGCCATAGCCGTACTGCTCGGCAGGGGGTATAGACGACATGCGCGGGCCGTAGTCGCGGCCAGGCTGAGCGGGTTGCGCAGGTTGACCGTAGTCGCTAGGTCCATATCCGCCTTGCTGAAACGGCGGCGATGGCTGGGGTTTGGCATAGGCGGGGTTCTGCTTGGAAAGCTTGTTCGCAGCTGGGTTGGAGGGAAGGCCTCCAGCCATGGCGTACGGCTGCGTCGTAGTCGAGCGGCCTCCAGGAGGTCCAGGGCTGGGTTGCCGATGACCGGATCCGGGCTGATCATATCCAGTCCGAGCACGGGGGTCAGATCCAGCCGGCGGGAAGTTGCCCATTGACTGCGTCGGCCGCACGTTACCGCCTGGAAGACCAGGACCAGTGCGAATTCCGAATGCACTGCCAGGGCGGTCAGAATGCGGGCCAGCAGGAGGGCGACCGCCACTGTTGTAATGGGGGGAGAGCTGCGGTCCAGCTCCCCGGCCGGGCCGATCATCCTCGGGGTACGGGGCCGTCGACTTTGGGCGGTTGAGGTTGAGCGGTGCGGGCCTGTCGTCCTCAGGGTACGGTGCGGCGGACTTGGGTCTCATAGCCAAGTTGGCATCCAAGTTGACATTGAATGCAGATGGTCTGTTGCCCACACTGTTGGGCCTCGACGGGTCGGGGAAGTCGAGGCCGTCCTGAGTAACGGTCGGATTCGCTCTGGGAGACGGGTGAGGCGACGTCTTTGCGGAGGTACTGGTAGGATATCCGGGATGGGCGTCGGTAGGGGTAGCCGGCGCGCTCTCCGAGACCGTCGCCATCACTTGCGGTTGCTTGAAGCGGTCAGGTCGCTTGCCACGCTGCGACCCGTGCTGCGACTTGATCCTCGTGAGCGTCGTCGTCTCGTGATCAGTCTTGGTCAGACTCTTGGAGTGATCCAAAGCATCGAGTCTGCCGACGGCGTCTTTATTGCCGTGGTCTGCGGCGGCTTCATACCAGAACCTAGCTTGGCGAAGATCCTTGGGTACGTGGACACCAATCTCGTGGTAATAACCCATTGCGAACTCGCCCGTCGGTAGTTTAGCGTTCGCGGCATCCTGGGCGTACTTGAATGCAAGCTGCTCGTTCTTGTTGAAGATACCCTCGTATCCGAATAGGAACCAACGACTGACACCAAGAGCAGCCTCGGGCTGTCCCTGCTGGGCTGCAAGACCGTAGTAGTGGAGGGAGTAGGCCGGGTTGAAATCACAGCTTAGCTGGCACAGCTCGTAAGCCTGGCCGATTTTCAGCTGGGCCTTGGCGAATCCGAGGTAAGCAGCCTTCTCGATGTACATCTTAGCTAGCGGCAAATCGACGGGCAGCAGGGCCTCGGGGACTTCAATGTCAGGAAGATCCTTTGCGAGAAGCATTCCGTACACATAGGAGCCCTGAGGCGCATCCTCATCCGATAGGTCTGCGGCTTCCCTAATAAGGTCCAAGCCACGCTGGTAATCCTTGGGATGGTTGTGCTGACCGAGCAGGCTCATCATACCCAAACGGTACATGGCCGCCGAGTCTTTGAGCCGTAGGCCGAGGTAGTAGTGCTCCACAGCCTTACTGTAGTCGTTCGAATTCTCGAAGAGCATGCCTAGGCGATACTCGGCACGCGCGTAGCCTAGGTCTGCAGCTCGCGAGTATTTTACGTATGCGTCTCTCTTGTCTGGGCGGCAGCCAAACTTGCCGAACTCGAGCCACTTTGCCTTCATAAAGAGTGCCTCGGGATGCTCTTGGCCCACCAGGTATTCAACAATATTAATAGCATCGGTGCGAAGCTCGTGCTCGACCTTGGGTGTCTGACGGCCGCTCTCGGGGTCTCTGGCTCTTGCCTCGGACACAATCTCAGCCCAGGCCAGGGTGTCACGAGCCCAGGACAGCTGCATGGAGACATTGTTGGAGTGCAGGACATGCTCGCGGGCGTTCCACAGAATCTCCTCCTTCTCTTCATCGGTGGGGGGTATATTGTCGCCCTTCACCTTTGGGAAAGGAGAGAAGGACGGCGCCGCGCTGGGCCGCATCTTATGGTGGTTGCCGCTCGCACTGTCCTCGTGGAAGGGCCTGAAGTTGTCGGAGGAGGAGGATGGAGCGGCGGACGGGTTGGTATACCCCTTGGGCGGCAGGGCAGGCGCGCCAGGATCGGTGGGCTTGAGGACGGAGGACAGGGACGGCTCTCGGCCGTGTCTATTGACGATGTTGGGGTCTCGGCGGCTGGGGTCGACTTCGCGGGCTTCAAGTTCCATGCGCTGGAGGTCGTTTTGCATGTTCTGAGGGACCTGGGGCGTTACACTGAAGAAATAGCGCGGTCAGCAAAAAAAGGCTGCGAAAAAAGGGAACAAAGACGACAAGGCGCCAAACGACGGCGGCGGCCCCATCTCCAGTTCCAGCGGGCGGACGGGAGGGACCCATGATTGATCCGCCCAAGATTAAAATGAGGGAATACGCGTACCGCTGAGGCGAAGGTGCAACGACCTCGGGCATGTAGTAGTCGTCGAACCCTCCAGGAACGAAGGTTGCGCCGAAGTTTGACATCTCGTCAGTTGTGCTTCTGGGCTGAGGTGCAGCTGCATAAATAGGAGGTTATCAGTCAGCGGGGGTTGACTCGAATGACGTTTAGGCTGGAGCCACCGCCAGCTTTTCCGCTTTGCCTGCTTCAGGCAGGTATGTAGGTAGGTCCGGTTGCTTTGCTGTGCTGACACTGCTGTGGCCGGCCGCCTTCTGGAGCCCCCAAGCTGCTTTTTCCCCCGGTGCTGGGTTGTCGTCTGACGGACTCTTTTCTCTGAGCCACCCGGCAAGGGTCTGGTAGGGGCGAGAGCTGGGCGGGGGGGAATAGGCGAAAAAAGGAATAAAAGTCGGGCTGACTGCGCTGTGGCTGTCTGCAGAGTTGCTGGTTGGGGAATGCGATGCCCAATCTCTCTCCCAGGTGTGCGCAGCGCTCGCTCTCAGGGTCTCTTCGTTTCGCGGCTCTGTGTGTGTGTGTCTCTCTCGCTCTCTGTGTCTCTGATCTCGAGGGATGGGCACTGAGGGCGTCCGGAAGCGGGGTGGAGAGGGACGAAGCTCAAAGCATCGGAATTCGCGACGGCGGGCCCTTTCTTTTTAGCGTGCAGAGATGTTGTCCGCGTCCCCTTTTTTTTGTGCCCAGTCTGGCTAGTGAAACATTGGAGCTCGTCCGGATGTGCGTGCCAGGTGCCAGAGTCGCATTTCTCTCCTTTGGTCAGGAGGGGGGGGGAATTGTCTCTGTCCCCATCGGGCCAGGAGCGGGACTGTCCAGGGAAGTTATACCGCGGTATGGGGGCAGAGATGGGAGGAGGGGTTCGTTGTCAGAAAGCCGCTCCACCGCCCAAGCCGCAGCACCAGCGCTAGGACGCTGCGGTGCAGCTGACAAGCTGGATGTTTTTTTTGTTCTCGGGGGTTCCATTGGCTTTGGCTTTGACTTTGGCTTTGGGTTGTGCGCTGCCGCTGCTGGTCCGCCGGGGCTCTGCTGCAGCCCCAAAGTGGAATGCGACCGCAGTACTTCGTCTGTACTTTGGTGTGCGCGCAGCAGGGGAGGCCCGTCATGTTGATCAGGGACCGAAAGGTAATCGAGAGTGGCCCAGGATGAGGCATGTAAGATGGGCAATAAGCGTTGGAAGCTCTCTCATCATTCGACGGCCGCCTATGGTGTCCGTGGCCAGGATGGCTTGTCTGACAGGCATGGACGGCATGGCAGTCCTTGGTAGCCCCATGGAACAGAGACTGATGAGAGCGAGAAAGCGAGCAGCGTGTCGCGGGAGACGCAGCAGCCACGGCCCAAATCCTTCAGGCGGTTTGGCATGTGCACATGGCGTCCGGCATGTCCAAGGAGACGGGCCCCGTGGCTAATGACAGGGTGCTTGGAGGAGTGCCTAGCCCGGGCTGCTGGACGCATTTCGCTTGCCGCTTGCCATCGGGATATTGGCTGCCGGGAGGCTCAGGAAGACAGACTCGAGGACAACATCCTTTGCCAGCAGCAAAGCAAACTTGGAGGCTCCGTGGCCTGCAGTAAACAACGGGCTCCGGTGGAGAAGCAGGCAAGCTTCAAGCAGAGGGGGAAGGAAGGGTGCATGCAACAGTTCCAATTCTTGACTTACCGAGTCGACCGCCTCGATCGGAGATGGAATGCGGTCCAGGTGCAGCGGCAGTTCCACCGCGGGTTCGAGTGCCGTTGATCTGTGGATCTCGACCGTCTCCCGGCGCATGTCCGTAGGCAAGCCGCGCGTATGGCGCCGTGAAGTAGTTCGTCATCTTTTATTTTCAGTCTTCGGAGGCGGACAGGGACTCCCAGCTCAGCTGAAATAAGGCAAGGTAACGCCAGGCGGTCCCGAATATGGTCTAGTGGTGCCGGGGCGGGCTCTGCGTAACGAGCGTCGAGACTCCGAGTGTGGCTTAGAGTGGAAGGAGCAAGGTAAGGCAAGGTAACGCCAGGTAAGGTAGGTACGCAAGAGAGGACGAAGGGGGAAATGAAGCGAGAACGAGGATGGGCGGCAACTTAAGCTTTGGATTTGGTTCAGCGAAACACTTCCTCGATTGCACATCGCTGGTGTTCGTTACCTACTGACAGGCGCCAAGGGAAGGAGCAAGCACCTGCTTTCAGTCGAGTCGCGCCTTCCCGGGCTGTCTCTGCTCCAGAAGTACATTCCAGCTGAGGTAATTACCTCCTGCCTACTAAGTAGGTGCCTAGGTACCTCCCTTAAGGTACCTTAACCTTAGGCGCCTTCCTTCGGTACCTACTCATATGGGCAGCCAATCCGAGCCATCCATTCGCGGGCTGTCCAGCAGCACTGAGCAGTGGCAGCCCGCTGAACTCGCTGGAATTCACCTGCAGGCAGCTGCATTGAGGCCCAGGGAGTTCCCACAGGATGCAAGCCGCTGCGAGAGGCCTGCCCAAGTGAACGTTGAACCCTCTACCGTCCATGTTGTCTCAATGGAACTTGAACATGGTGCACCGATTCCTGTCCTTTCCATCAATGCACCCGACCATCTCCTTCCAACGGGAGCACATGCCAACTTTGACAACTGACAGCACCAGCGCCTTCAACGGCAGCAAGACGGACGCCCCTTGAATAGGTACAAGCGAGATACTTGCCAAGGCAAAAGGGCCCCTCCACCGGGTTCTTCTCCTTCCACACGTCGCCCGCTGCTCAGCCACAACGTCTAGCAGAGCCGTGTTTCTATGTTTGGAAACATCCAGACTGTTGCGCGCCCAAACGTGACATTGAATCCCGCAACTGCCCCCCCCGCCTTGGGGGCCAAGCGATCGCAATCGGAATCGCGCGCAAATCTCTCTGTCGTTTCAGCTTCATCTACATGAGCCCTGCAGAGGATCCCAATTCCCTCCTCGACGGCGGCCAGGGAGCTGGCTGACAGCGGACCTGAGCCCTTGAATAGCTGTGTCTGGCGTTGATTTGCAGTCCGTTCAGTGCCTTCAGGCGCATAAACTCTTCAGGTTTCGATCGGCTCTGCAACCACATCTTCAGTCCTGGACTCCTGGCAAACCAGAGACTCGGAGTAGGCGCACGTAGATACCCTGTCTGTTTGCCTCCCACCAAGCGCATAACAAAGCCCTCTTCCATGAGCTTCTGCCCATCATCCCAGTTACCCCCGTGAACCCCACGTCCCACGGCCATCATCCGATCCATCCCATCCCATCTTGCCAGCTGAAAGGGTCTCGGTGCCAGGCTGTGCCTTGTTCCAAGTGGCTACCACTGGAAGCCCGACATTCCACGCGGCGTATCGCAGGAGCTACTATGATACCGTGCCCCCAAGGCAAGGAGGCAAACAGCTGAAACACCGCGCCAAAAATCTCAACGTTCCCGGCCCCGTTCGCTTTCCACAGACGCAGCCTCAGCCGCGCGTGACTGCTTGCGACTGCTCGCATTCCACCGTCCACAGCTGTCAGCCGTTCGGCGCTTCGCTCCGGAACCGTCGGCAGCTGTGATGTACGGCTGATCGACGCTGCGGGAGGGTTCCTCGGATGAACAGTCGGAACCTAAAGCTCTCCCAAGCCGGAGTGACGTTTCCCTTGGAACGCTCTTGTGGCGCGCTCCAACTCGACTGCGCCCTGATTGCATCCCCAGTCCTGGATGCCTGGATGAGGCCATGACTGGGCATCACACAGAGTGTTGTATATGTTGTATATCGATTCATAAGGCTGAGTAGCTTCCACGCTGGGCTCGTAGGTTGCACTTAAAATCGGTCACGAGGGGCATTGGCGCGCGGTGGCTTTGCCATTACTGCGAGAGCATGCATTGACTCGCTGAGTCACCAAGACATTCTGAGCTATGCGACCTGGAAACCAACTCCTGCACCACGTGGATGCAATCAGGCTGCACCCTGGAGCTTCTGGCGGCATGTCGTTAATATGAGGTTTAACAGATTGTTCGGGACGGGTACGGCGTACATGCAACAACAGGCATGCACTGAGCAGCAGGAAAGCACGCCCAACTGCCCCGCCAGCGGATGTCGGAGACTTTTACTTCCGTGGCACGTGAACTCACCTCACTCAGCAAGGAAGCAGGCAGTCCCGTCCTCAGAGCTCCTGCTCGCTCTAGTCCCGGAACAGCTAGCGCCCAGATGGGCCACCCCAGCCCGGCTCTTTCCAGCTTGACGGCACCTTTCGTCAGCCTCTCTCAGCCTGCTGAAGCCAAACACCACAGCGACCCAATCCCAGAACGTCTGGACACAACATCACCATCTCAACCCCGAGCTACATCGCCTTGCGCACCCAAACCCACCAGAACACCGCCCGATTGCAACCCACGATACAAAGTCCCATCGATCAACAAACCTCGCCCCTCCGATAACAATCTCCCCCTCACATCTCTGACACCAGAGCTCCCAACCCACCCTCACACACACCCCGCCAAAATGGCCGACCGCAACCTCCAACAAATCATCACCCAGCTCCGCTCCCGCGGCTCTTCCCTCTCCTTCTCCGAGTCCTCCGCCCTCCTCTCCAAAGCCAAGCTGCACCTCCTCCAGCTCAACGCCCTGACGCCTACCGCCTCCACCTCCGCAGATCTCCTCGCCCTGGCCCGCGAGACCTACGAGCTCGGAGCCCTCGCCTCCATCCGCGCCAAGAACCCGGACGCCTTTACCCGCTACGTCCAGCAGCTCCAGCCCTTCTACGAGCTCCCCTCCAACATCCTGCCTCCCAACCTCCCCGAGCGAAACAAGGTTACCGGCCTCTACCTGCTCCTCCTCCTCACCCAGGGCCGCTATGCCGAGTTCCACTCTGAGCTCGAGAGCCTCGCCAACCGCGAGGGCGGCGGCGACAGCGGCGCCGTCGAGGGTGACAAGTACCTCGGATACCCCATCCGTCTCGAGAGGTGGTTGATGGAGGGGAGCTACGACCGCGTGTGGAACACCATGAAGAGCCGCGAAGTCCCGTGCGAAGAGTACGGAGTCTTTTCAGAGGTAGGTTGCGACGAATTCTCAACTTCGTTCCCATTCTTGGAGACTGGCAAATGGAAACTGACAAATCCAGATCCTCACTTTCCAAATCCGTTCTGAAATCGCCTCGAGCAGCGAGCGCGCCTACCCTAGCCTGCCCATCAGCTCCGCAAAGTCCCTCCTCTTCCTCGACTCCGAGGGCGACGTCATCTCCTTCGCCCAGCAACGCGGCTGGATCCTCAAGGACGGCCAGATCTTCTTCCCCGACACCGCCGAGGCCACCGCCGCCGAGGACGGCACCCAAGACAAGGAGATGAGCAAGATGGTGATAGAGAACACGCTGGGCTACGCCAGGGAACTGGAGACCATCGTGTAGAGTATGCTGATGGGGAGGGATTGCCTTACTGTACTACTAATATCACGCGATAGACTAGGAAAGTGGCGGAATATGTACGCTGGAATCCAGGCTTGGGCGTTTGCCGCTTTCCGCGGCAATGGAGTGTCCGATGATCAGTGACCTCGTCGACAATACCAAACGCCCTGTTTGCAATCACATGCCCAGTAGTTGCTGGTCTCACGAACCTGATGAAATAAATAAAACATTCGTAAGCCGGGTGGTCATAAGAGCGCGACAGAAATATTGATCAAATGATGACATATATTCGTCTCCCACAAACTATTGCTAACAATCAAGAGTCTGGGACTTCATTCAGACCTTCGGCCCTGTCTACAGTAACTTTTTCCCAAGACCGCCCACGTCTGGCCGAGAACTGCGCCCCGGCAGCTTTCCATCATTGGTTGAAACCCATTATCTAACCGCCCCTCACGCAAAGAGCTTCAGGCCACTACCATGCTTACCAATTTCGCACACCTCGCAGACCTTGCAAACGGTTCCCTTGTACTTGGTGTGGTACTTGGAGCCGTCAAAAGCGCACTCTTCGTACGCAGTCCCGCTGTAGATGGGCGAGTGGCTTGCTGCGCAAATCTCAAACTCGGCAAACTGGTCAAACTCAATCTCGATCGCATCCGAGGGGTTGCGCTCGCATTGAGCCTTCGCCTTCTTGGCCTGCAATAGATTGTCAGTTTCGTAAACCGTGGCAGTGGACAAACATGGGAACTCACGTTTTCGGCCAGCTTACTAGAGCCGCCGTTGGCAATGATGCGGTTGGCAAAGCTCAATGCCGAGTTGTAGTTCTTGTTCCTCATAGCCAGCTGCATCGCGTTGTGCAGAGCAAGCTGTCGGTGAGGAACCTCAATCTTGGGTATGGTAAAGTAGGCGGACAGCTCCAGGCTGCGCTTGAGCTGGTCGGGGGTGGTGCCCAGCTGGCGGCGGCTAAGCTCGATTTCCATGGCCACTGCGTACTCGCTTGCCGAGGTGATAAGCTTCTTCGCCTCAGCAACCTCGCTCTCGTTGGACACGGCATTAATGAGGATGGCATGGAGGATGCCCTTGAAGACCTGAAGACCATCTTCAAGTCTGTTCGTCCTCATGGAGTTGTAACCCTGCTGAAGATCATTGGTGGCAAGGAATTCGAGATCCCGAGGTACAATCGGCAGCACCTTTCTCGGGTCCGTCTCTTCAACTGTGCGTCGTACATAGTTGATCAACGGAGGGAGACCTGCAGAGGCCGGGAGATATGTCCTTGACGCCTGGTAGACCTCGAGGAAACGAGGCTTGAGGGGCGCGAAGTTGACGGCTCCCACTTGTCTGTTGAGCAGTTGCATCGCTGACTCGAATGAGCCACCAGCAACATGATCCACAGCAAGAGGAGAGTTGCGGGCCCAAAGATCGGCTTCGCTGCTGCCAGCGCCACCGGCCTCCGCACTATCCACATTCACGAAGTCGCTGTCGACCTCGGGGACGATGTCCTCACCCATATCCCAACCGGCAGCGTCCTCGTCGTCGTCAGCGTCGATGAGATTGCCGTTCTTCTTGACAGTGCCATCGTCCTCGGCAGCATCGTCGAAACCGTTGGCAGCTGCGGGCTCGTCTTCCAAAGACAGGCCCTCGACCTGGCCAAGAAGTGCCTTCTCGAAGACAGATTGAGACGACGCCTTGGTAGGCCAGTTGGCCTTAAAAGTGGGAACAACGGGCTTGGGAGGAGTGAGAGCCTCTCCAATGGTAGGTGTCTCCAGCTGATCCTCGGTGAGACCGGTGGCCTCGAGTATGGCTTGGCACTCCTCCTCCAGGCCGTGGGACTTGGCGGTCATGTATGCCAGCGGGTCTGCGAGGTGTTAGCTTCATGACATGCTTTACAGCCAACGGAACTTACAAAGGTCAATTTCCTTGAACATCTGGATCCTGTCTTCAACCTCGCCGAGGTAAAGAGCATTCTGGAACCTGGCAGTAAAGTCGCCACGGTGCTCGGCAATCTTGGCCATACGAGCAAGCTTTGAGTGGTCACCAGTGGAGAGATACAGGAAGGACAGCTTGTCGAACTGCTTGAGCTTCTGGTAGCACATCTCGACGATCTGGTGGTTGCCGTGGGCCAGCGCCTCAGAGCTCAGTCTCTGCCAGAGCTTAGGTCGGTCCAGCTCCTTGGCCATCTCAACAGCAACGTCCAGATTACCGCATTCAATTGCAAGCTCGAATCGCGTGGTAGGGTCTTGGACGAACTGCAGGGCAATCTCCGGGTAGCCCTTCTTCTGGAGATAGGAAATAATAGACTGGCCGACGAGACTGGAGGTTTGGATAATGTGAAGCATCTCCTCGTAGTTTCTCTTGACAAGAGCGAGCTTGAAACGGTATTCAGTGGGATCGACGTTCAGAACCTTTGGCTTCGCGTTTCTGTCCAGGCAGTACACGTTGCGGCCCTTGACTCGGACCAGATACACAGTCTGGTCAAGAGTGCGAACGATACCATTGTCACCGTTGAGAAGCGTGTACTTGATGTGGTTCAGAGTCGAGTACAGCAGAACCCCGGCGTCGTCCCAGGTCGCGCTCTTGATCCGAATTGTCTCGTGGAGAGTGCTGACCTGCTCAAGAGTCTTGGTAACGATGGTCACGTTGTGCTTGCTCAATAAAGCAGCATAAAGACCGTCATTGGACCACACAACATACTTGACACCGTTGACGGCCAGCTCACCCACGCTCTTCTTCTGCTGAATGTCGAAGAGGTGGACAGCAGTCGGCGTAATAATCAGTAGGTTGCCAGTGCCGCCAAAGTAGATGTCGCTAGTGCCGACGGGGGGCTTGAAGGACCGGGTGGTGTTGTTCGACAAGTCCCTGATGTCAATGATCTGGCTTGACGTGTTCAGAACAGCAAAGCGGTTGCGGGCAACGAAAATTGCCGAGTTGCCCTGGCCGCGCTTCGACTCGGTCGGCTCTATCGCGCCAGATCCATCGCGCGGGAGGTTGATCAGCTCGTAAGATCCGCCGTCGGAGTGAGATGTGACGAGAACCGAGCGCTCGGCGGGGTTGTAGGAGAGGGTTCGGGGCGGGGACCAGGGGTTACCCAGCTTCTTGAGCGACAACAGGGTCGGGCTCTCGATATTCTTCTGGAAGTCGTAGGACCTGACGTGCTTCTCCTTGGTAATGTAGAAGAGGTTGTTCTGGTATACCGCGGACGCCGGCCTTTCTCTCTCGAGCTTAAACACCATGACACCATTGTCGTGACCAGCAGCGAAAAGGTTGATCTCGGGGTGAGCAGCAATAACCCAGAAACGGTCGTTTTCGCGCTTGAAGGACTGCACCGCGGTGCGCTTGTTGAGGTCCCACACGCGGATGGTCTTGTCTTCGCCAACAGAGAGAATGAGGTCTTGATGGGGATGGAACAAGCAACCAGAGGCGTTCTGGAAGTGTCCTCTGCAAGTGTCAACCTCCCAAGCCTTGGTCTCGCTCATGCGCCACAGCTTGACGAGTCTGTCGTCGCCAGCGGACACGATGAGAGGCATGGTCGGATGGAAAGCAACCCAGTTGACGCCACGGTCGTGACCCTCCAACACGAATTTGACAACGGCATCGGTGTTGCCAAACATATCGGTCTGGTTCTGGTTTGCTCGCGCGACTTGGTCTTCGAAGGTCATGGATGTCGGAGCCGAGTGCTTCTTGCGCAGGCCGGAAATATCCCAGACTCGAACAGACTGGTCGAGAGAGGCGGAAACGACGAGATCGTCCTTCGGGTGGAACTGGGCGCACATGGCATAATGGTTGTGTCCGGTCATTGTGCAGACTGCAGGTCACGGTCAGTCAGCCAAGTGCTCGCGCAAGGGATCCCAGGGGTCAGGCGCACTCAGAGAGCGATTTTGCCAGTTCCATATCCTAATGGTCTGATCGTCGGAAGCCGACAGGATCCATGGCAGCTCGTGATGGAAGAAGACGGTTCGGACGTAGTCGAGATGGCCGTTCAGGGTGAACAGGCACCGCCGGGTCTGGTAGGACCAGACCTTGATCTTGTAGTCGTCGCCTCCCGACACGAAGAGGGGCTGCGTCTTGTGGAAGTCAATTCCTCGAACCGGGCCATCGTGTTCTTCGAATCGGTCGATCAATGTTCCCATGCGGTAGTCCCAAAGCTGGATCGTGGAGGAGTGGAGGGCGACGAGGATCCATGGTCTGGCAGCCGCACGTCAGCAAGGGGGCACGTTTTCGCGAGGCGGGAAGCTTGGAGACGGAAGGCTGACCTCTTGGGGTGGAAGGCGATGCCCTTTGCGCGAGAGGACTTGGACTCGAACTGCAGTCTGTGTGAGCAATCGAGTCTGGCCGGGCCGGATCTCGACTCAATGCGCCAGGGGCGGGCGTACCTTGGTCAACATGCCCGAGGAGGCCTGCATTTTGGCGGGGAGGTGAAGCCGGAGCTTCTAGCAACCAGCAAGAGAAACAGGCGGCACCTCAGAGAGAGAAGTTTGGGTGCAGGCCAGCTTACCGACCAGAATCAGGTGCAGCTGGAGTCGGGGGGGGGATAGTGACATTCACGGGTCGCGAGGAGGATGAGGGCGCGGTGAGAGAGTGGTTGGGTTGGATACGCAGGTGTCGACGAGATACGTAAAGGCCACTTCCTCGTCTCAGGCCCCTAGTAACAATTCCGCTTCGTGGCCATCTGTAAAGTGTGGGTTGCTGTGGGTCCAATGGCGCCGATTGACAGGAGCTGTCGCAATAGAGTTCCGCCGGCTTCCGGCCCCTCACCGCCCGGACAGTGTGGCGCCTGCTGCAAGACCTGGCCAACTTGCAAAAGGCGCCAGCCAGCGGGCGGCCAGCTGGTGCCAATGCCGCCGCTGCCCCTCCAGTAGGTCCGTTTTCTGCCGTTGTTCCCGAAGACCTAGACCCCTGACAGAGCGCGCGCTAGTCCTCTTTGGTACAGCTCTTTTGTCAATGTGTTCAGAACCCGCCCTGACTTACACCCGGCACTGTACCACTCGACGTTAGGCCTGGGCGGACATATCCATATTACATATTTCTGGAACCCCTCCAAGCATTCTTACACCAGCAATGCGACAGAGGCGATAAACAAATAACCAGGCGCCCCTGCCTCGCTCACCCGTCTGGAATAACACAGAAGCAAACCCTCTACTGCCTCGCCTGGCTTTCCGCAACACCGACAGGGACCCTCTCTATCCGTACCAATCTCCAACTGACAGCAACCACCTCCTCGGAGGACAGCCCTGCGCCGGCCGTCGCGTTTCCTCCAACACCATGGTGCGCCCGTCTCAGCTGCCAATGGGCCTGGCCCTGACGCTGTTGGCAGCCGTCAATGTCGCAGCTGTGCCCTCGGTCACTGTGGACATGAAGGCGGCCTTCCCGTCGGCCCCCTATCTCCTCGAGCTGCTGTAAGCCGCCCATGCTCTCCTTGCACCCAGTGTTGGGACTGGGCTGTTCCAGAGCTAATCTTTGTTCCTAGAGAAACCGCCGCGGGTGAAAACGCAACATCATACTTCCCCCTGCTGGATCGCATTGCCAGCGGCCACTTCAGCGACTCAAAGACCGACAAAGAAGTCTACGACAGGTTCCTTCAAGTCCTCCGCGAGGATGGACACATTACTACCCCTGACGCCCTCTCGACCTTCAAGCTGGCCCTCTCCTTGCGAACAGCCGCCCCCCGAATCGAGGCTCACTACCAATACTACCGAACCGCCGTCGACCCCAAGCTCGAGGCAGACGCCCAAGATGGCTGTGAAGTGTGGGCTGAGTTGGGAGGAAAACAATACTGCACGCCGTCTTTGGACAGCCCCAAGGACACAAAGTTAACCGAGGCGAAGGCGCTGCCATTCGACCGCACACTAGGACCAGGCAGCGAAGCCGTTCTCTACGCCGACCCGACCTCTTCGGCATTCGGCGCATTCCACAGCGCGTTGGCGCAAAAGGCTCGCAACGGCGAGGTCGAGTACCGCTTGCGTTACACCAAACCTGCGTCCAGCTACAACGAGGCGCTCCCCGTCAGTGGCTATGGAGTCGAGCTGGCCTTGAAGAGAACCGATTACATCGTTATCGACGATCGCGAGGCTCACAGCGACCCTTCGCAGAAGACCGTCACCTCCGAGGAGGTATTGGATGCCGAGGAGGAGGTGACAGATCTAAAGCCTCTGGCCAAGTCGGAGCTCGAACAGCTCGGCCTCAAAGCTGCTTCATTTGTCATGCAGAGCCAGAACCCCTTCGAGGCTCTTCTGAGACTGACCCAGGACTTCCCCAAGTTCTCCACTTCCATTGCCGCTCACAATGTTTCCGAGAATTTCCTCGCCGAGCACCAGCAAAACCGCCAGCACCTGGTGCCCAGCGGTATGAACGTGCTTTGGATGAACGGCGTCCAGCTGATCGAACGCCAAATCGAAGCTTTCACCTTGATTGATCTGCTTCGTCGTGAGCGCAAGCTCATTGACGGTGTCCGCGATCTTGGTTTCTCGGGAGGTCAGGCCGTGTCGCTGCTCGGCCATCCCAAGGTTGCCGAGTCCAAGGCAGACGACGAGCCTCCGCGATTTGACTGGACGGACGACATTGAAGAGGGCAAGGTCATCATCTTCCTCAACGATCTTGAGAAAGATGAGCAATACGCCGATTTCCCTACCAACTTGATGTCGGTAAGTGCGGCACAAATGTCACGTCAAAGTTCTGTGTTAACCCACCTGTAGCTCCTCCAACGTGTCTACCCCGGTCAGCTTCCACCCATCCGCCGAGACATCTTCAATCTCATCGTCCCTCTGGACTTCTCGAAGATTGAAGACCTCAATGTCCTGGCCCAACTCAACTCGTTCGTCAAGCGGAAACTGCCCATTCGTTTTGGCTTGGTTCCTCTGATACCTACTGAAGACTCTGCTGGCATCACCAAGATCCTTTACTACCTTCTTGACACCTACGGCCAGGAGGCGTTCATCGATTACTTGGATGCCGCCATGCAGGATTCTACGACGGCTAAGCCGGACCAGAGCGCTTTTGAAAAAGCAATCAAGGACCGGGAGCTACTTCCTGACGCCAAGGCGGTTTCTTTCGACGACGTGCTGCATTCTGAGGGTGCGGAAACGGTAATCAAACTTGCTCAGCGGTGGGCCAAGAGGCTGAATGCCAACACGCCTACTCCGCCAGTCTTCATCAACGGTGTCCCTGTGCCACGAGAGAACAACTGGCTCCAGGCCATGAGCGTTAAGGCGGCGAACGATTTGCAGTCGATACAGAGAGCCGTCTATATGGGTATGGTTGATGACGAAATGTGGATTCCTGACTTCTTCATTGAGAAGGCTGTAAAGAGACGCAACACTTACATCTACCCTGAGGATGACAAGTCTCTGAAAATTCTGGACGTCAACAAGATCTACACAGACCACGACGGTGTCTTTAGCAAAATTCCCGTTATTGAGGCGTTTGCCGACTCGACGAAAGAGAACTGGGCGGTTTTGACAATCGTCGCAGATGTCAAATCTGATGAGGGAGCCGACCTTCTGCTCTCAGCTTTGGCATTCCGACGCAATAACCCTGGCGTGCGATTGGATGTTGTCCACAACCCCACAGACTCTGCCACGGCTTCGTCCGCCAATGTGGCACTGAAGAAGAGCGGCGACAAGCTCGCCGAGGCTGAGAATCTCTCTGACATCAGGGGAATCATTGAGACCGCGAGTGGCGAGGCTGACGGACTCTACACGGCTGCACTCAATGACTTCTTGTCCTTTGCAGCTATCCAGCCTGGCTCTAGCCAACTCATCCTCAACGGTCGCGTTGTTGGACCTTTTACCAAGGAGGAGCCTTTCCAGGCCGATGATTTCCAATACTTCCTCGAGTTTGAACAGAAGGCACGCATCCTTCCCGTCTATACCGCCGTAGATGAGCTTGGCTTGACCGACAAGATCTCCGGGCCTCTGGCTGCGGCGAAGATCACATCCGTCACGGCTCTCTCTACCATCTCCGATTTGCCAGCTGGTATCTTTGAGTCCGCACCGTCGCTGCGTATCAGCGCCTACGACACCTGGAACTCAACTTACACGGCTATCGAGATAGGAAACCCCGAGACTTCAAGTATCCACCTTGTCGGTCTGTTGAACCCCGCCAGTGAGCAAGCTCAGCGATGGGCCCCAATCTTGAAGGTCGTCTCCGAGCTTGATGGAGTCTACTTGAAGCTGTTCCTTAACCCCAAGGACAAGATTGATGAGCTTCCTGTGAAGAGATTCTTCCGCTACGTCTTGGAATCCGAGCCTAGCTTTGATGAGGCCGGCAAGGTGCGCGCACTTGAGGCATCTTTCAAGAGCTTGCCATCGGAAGCTCTTTTGAACGCCGGCATGGATGTTCCCCCTTCTTGGCTAGTCGCCCCGAAGATTTCGGTACACGACCCAGACAACATCAAGCTGAGCTCTATCAAGACGAACGTCTATGCATCGTACGAGCTGGAGAGCATTTTGATTGAGGGACACTCGCGTGAGGGCAAGGCGTCGCAGCCTCCGCGCGGCGCCCAGCTCGTCTTGGGCACCGAAAAGGAGCCCCATTTTGCGGACACACTTATCATGGCCAATCTTGGCTACTTCCAGTTCAAGGCTAATCCTGGCTTCTACAACATCCAGCTCAAGCAAGGAAGGAGCTCCGACATCTACACCATCGACAGCATTGGCGCGAGGGGATGGACGCCCGTGCCCGGTGACGAGGGCACAGAGGTGGTGCTGATGGACTTCCAGGGCACGACCCTGTACCCGCGTCTTTCGCGAAAGCCTGGCCAGGAAGAGGCCGATGTACTGGCAGAAACCGAGGACAATAGCATCGTCGGTCGCGGCCTCAAGTTCGCCGAGGGCATTCTCGGCAAGAAGAAGTCTGCCTCTGATGAGGAGCACGCCGAGATCAACATCTTTTCCGTCGCCAGTGGCCACCTCTACGAGCGCATGCTTAACATCATGATGGTTAGCGTCATGAAGAACACCAAGCACACGGTCAAGTTCTGGTTCATTGAGCAGTTCCTGTCCCCCTCCTTCAAGGACTTCATCCCCCACATGGCCAAGGAGTACGGCTTCAAGTACGAGATGGTGACCTTTAAGTGGCCGCACTGGCTTCGCCAGCAGAAGGAGAAGCAGCGCGAGATCTGGGGCTACAAGATCCTCTTCCTCGACGTACTCTTCCCTCTCTCACTCGACAAGGTCATCTTCGTCGACGCCGACCAGATCGTCCGCACCGACATGATCAGCCTCGTCAACCACGACCTCGAGGGCAAGCCCTACGGCTTCACGCCCATGTGCGATTCCCGTACCGAGATGGAGGGCTTCCGCTTCTGGAAGCAGGGCTACTGGGCTAACTACCTCCGTGGTCAGCCCTACCACATCTCGGCCTTGTATGTCGTCGATCTCCGCCGCTTCCGCGAGCTCGCTGCCGGCGATCGACTTCGGCAGACGTACCACTCCCTCAGCGCCGACCCCAACAGTCTGGCCAACCTGGACCAGGATCTGCCGAATCACATGCAGTTCCAGATCCCCATCCACAGTCTGCCTCAGGAGTGGCTGTGGTGCGAAACGTGGTGCTCCGACGAGAGCCAACGCGAAGCCAAGACGATTGATCTGTGCAACAACCCGCAAACCAAGGAGCCCAAGCTCGACCGCGCCCGTCGCCAGGTACCAGAGTGGACCGTCTACGATGACGAGATTGCAGCTCTGGACCGCAAGCGCAAGGGTCTGCCGGCTGAGGCACCCAAGAAGGAGGACGCCAAGCCTGAGGAAAAGAAGACGGCCGAGGAGAAGAACACTAAGAGCCGTAATTGGGAAGAGCCGCCTGCGGAGGAGACACATGTGATAGACGAGCTATAGAAGGCCGAAGTAAATGTTTCGTGCCATACAACTGCATACTCAGCATTAGAAACAAGACTCGCGAACGCATGGCAGATTCTGACTGTATAATCTGAATGAGCCGGTGACAGCAAACTAAGTGCCCATGAACATGCAATATAAACAGCAAATGGTCTATTTCAAGCCGGCCTCCCATCATCACCGGAGCTCCCAGTAAAACCACGGCTTGCGCGCCAAACACCATCGCCAACCCAAGTCATCACCTCTAGATACGTTTGCCGATCCCAAATTGGATCAGGTCTAATCATGAAACATGCACGACACCCGTCTAATGCGAGATGTACTGGAACACCGCCGACACCTCATTTTCGCCGCACTCCTGCCTCAACAACAGATCCTGAATCGGCTTCAGGCCCTCGTTCACGAAATGATTCCACGTGCTCGTGTCTCCGTACAGCATTGCAGGCGCTTTAATGTACTGTCTACCATCAGGCTTACACCGTTTGCACTTGAAAGTGTCGTGTGTGTCGGACTTGGTACCCGGACGGTACTGGAAGAGCTCGCGCAGACTGTCCAAAGAGAAGTGCCGCTCGACGTCCTCGGCAGAATCGACCACACACGAAGACAAGGATTGCTTGTGGGACTGACGCTGGAAGATCTTCTCCTCGATAGTACCCGTGGCGATGAAGCGGTACACAAAGCAGTCCTTCTTCTGCCCGTCACGCCACACACGGGCGAGAGCCTGTTGGTCTGCTGCGGGGTTCCAGTCGGGATCGAAGAGGACGAGTCGGTTAGCGCCAATAAGGTTGAGACCGCAGCCACCAGCCTTGGAGCTGAGAAGGAAGACGAACTCTTCGCCATTCGGGTCATTGAACTTATCGACAAGCTTCTGCCGCTTGTTGACGTTCATGGTGCCGTCGAGGCGAAGACAGCCGTATGCACGCGAGCGGCAGAGCTTCTCGAACAGGTCGAGAGTCGAAGTGTAGTTGCTAATGAGCACAATTTTGTCGTTCGTATCTTGACGAATGCGAGCCAGCATGCGATCAAGAACTTGCATCTTTCCTGAGTACCAAGGCTTGACATCTCGATCACGGCCACGAGCTTCTTTGGGTACGTAGTCGTCGGGATAGCAGCCTTCTGATCCAGGTAGGTCATCCCCAAGATTGAGTAGATCCGGGTGGTTGCACAGCTTCTTGAGGATGTTGATGGCTTTGAGGGGTTGGCTACCCTTTCCACGAAGAAGAGCTTGAATGTCGGGACTTGTGATGAAGTAGTTGTAAAGATCAAGCTGAAAGGGTGCGAGATTGCAGAACACGACGTGCTCGTACTTGACAGGGAGATACTTGGACAAAATGTCGTTGGTGCGGCGAATGATGAACTTGTTGACGATTCCCAAGAGCTCAGACAAGCACTCGTCGCCCTTCTTTCGTTCCGCCTCGGAGGCATCGGCGTCTCGTCCACGCAGAATTGGGATCTCAAATCGCTTGCGGAACTCCAAACGGGTACCAAGCAGGTCCGGGTTGGCGAAGCTGATAAGCGCAAAGTATTCAGACAAGTCATTCTGAATGGGTGTTCCGGACAAAATCACTCGCCGCGTAACGTTCAGGTTGTTGAGAGCACTAAACGTCTGGCTGTCTCCGTTCTTGAGCCGGTGGCCTTCGTCGCAAAGCATGAGCCCGATTTTGGTGTGCTTCAGCTCCTCGACATTGAGACGGAGAGTCTCATAGGATACGATGATAACTGGCCGTGTAACAGATCTGCCACTAGCAATAGCCCATTGACGCAGCTGTCGTGTCAACTCCTCCTTCGATGCCTTGCCATCAATCGCGAATGGTGTGATGGCATCAGCACCCAGCCACTTCACCAACTCATTGGCCCAATTGCGGACCAAACTGGAGGGGCAAGCGACAATAGCCTTCTGAATGGTAGATTTCCCTGCATCGGGGGACTGCTTGAGAAGAGTCCACAAAAGGGTAATGCACTGAAGCGTCTTGCCGAGACCCATCTCGTCGGCCATGATGCACCCGTTCGCCTTCTCCTCGATCATGCCAGTGACGCATCTGTACATGAACTTAACACCCTCGACCTGATGTGGTCTAAGTACCTTGGCTAGCCTCGGATCGATGACGACGGGTACTCGAGGATGCTCGCCTTCGACCTTCTTCTTGATACCAAGGATCTCGGCTAAGCTCTTGTGGACCAGGGGCGCATCAATCTTCTCGGGCTCGACTTCTTTCTTCGCATCCTTCTTTTCCGGCTCTTTTGGTTTGTCGTCCACTGTCGGGTCATATAGCACAATCGAAAACTCGCCACTGGGGTCATGCAGTGGCTTCGCGACAAAAACGGCACCTGTACGCAGACCGAGTGTTGGCGGGGGGCGATTGGAGTTGAACGCCGCCGAATTTTTGTTGATGAGAGGAATAGAAAATGCCTTGCGAAACACCGTCGACTTGTCCTTCACCTGAAATACAGGAAACTTGTTCGCGTCGCGATTGGCCAGAGCGAGTCTGTCGGCGTTGGTCCAGGGCTTGTCCGCGTCGGCGGAGCCATCGGCGCCCTTGTAGTCGACCTTTCTCTTCTTTCGCGCGGGACGGTCGGTCGATACGGTTCGCGTAGCAGATCCGGGGCATTTGAACGGCTTGTGCAGCTTGTCGACGGACTGAGGAGTGTGCCATCGCTTGGCGGGAACGTTCTCCTTGTTCGCGCCTGGGGTGGCGGTAACGTCGGCAGTCCTATGGAGGGGTAAGCATACGAATGCTCGGGAAGATCACGTCGAGATGGAAACGTACATCTTGAGCCGTCCTTGGTAGCTTTACAGGCCTACCGATGTAATGCAGGAAGCTCGGTGGAGGAAAGCAGGGGAGTGTCGGACGTAGAAGGAGGGGAGGGGAAGGCCTAGTTCTAGTTGTTGACTTGCGGAAAGCGCGACTCGACTCGCGTCGCCACTCAAACACGCTATCACATGCAAAGTCACCTGACTGCAGGCAGCCATCCTCCAGTTGAAATCTTGCTTATGTCACACTTCGCCGTCAAACATCCAAGCTTTTCTTATCGCCGACACCTGCTTATGTCCGCTTGGAGAGCGTCAAGCGTTGAGCAGACAGGTTGTCAGAGCTTGCGTTTTCTCGATTGGTGCTGGCCCAATCGCTTCTAAACTTCAAGTCTTCAATCTGAATCGGTCATCTTCCATGCTGGTACAAGATGTTGGCCAACTGAGTGGCAGGATTGCGGTGCGTGAGAACCAACGTTGGCGTCACTTTAGCCTTCGTCCTAGACATGCAGCTGACGCTTCTTCTGGGGTCATACGTGGCTAATCGACTCGTGATGTCGCTTTCGTTTCTCGTTCGAATCTCGAATAATGGCCCTTAAAGCATCATGTTACCCATAGCCTCCTGGCTGGTTGCGCATCGTGAGGAAAGTCGTCCAGTCCAAAGCCATGTCAACCTCCTCGGCCAAGTTTCAGTATGCGAATCCCATCGGCCAGGACTCCCTTCGTCTTGCACGTATTCTGGGCTGTGGGAAGGCCGGGAATGAGGGACTGCGTCTTCTCCTTGAAGAACATCCCTTGAGCAATCTTCCACCGTACCATGCGCTCTCGTATACCTGGGGTCCGCCCATCGCGGGTGAAGAGGCCCCTCCGCGACTCAGTCCGGTGACTATCACCCTAAACGGCTGCGACTTTGACATATTTCCAAACTTGCACGACGCTCTGCTGTGGATCAGAGCCCGCAACTCCATCGACCTGTACTGGATCGATGCCATCTGCATCAACCAAGGCGACACCACGGAGCGAGGAGTCCAAGTGGGCATCATGGATCACATATACAAGCTGGCCGAGCGAGTCGATGTCTGGCTCGGCTCCGTGGCCGAAGAGCATTACCACGCCGAGGTGTCTCAGCTGATTGGGAAAATGGCCGACAACACTCTTGCGGACTTTGAGTACACCTCAGAGACCACCCTCTTCGACGACGATGCTCTGAGAAAGTACGGCTTGAAAGATGTCCCTGAATGCATATGGTACGCTTTCATCGCCTTTTTCGACCGGACTTGGTTTAATCGAGTATGGGTTGTCCAAGAGATCGCATTATCACGAGACGCCGTCGTGCTCTGGGGCAACGACGTCATCCCCTGGAGGACGGTCGCGTTGTGCTCCGATTTCCTCTATGAAAGTCGACTATATGAGCAACTGTCCGAGATGCTCTTTGACAACAACCCAACCATCAAGGGCGTTCACGTCGGTAGCAACTCGGCAGGAATCGTCGCCATCCAGCGATGCAGACACGATGTCCTTACCGGATGGGACAGCATGACACTCGATCACATCGTCGGGTCGAAAAGCGACGGGAAGAGGAAGAGGAGCAGCAGGAACCAATCTGCCGGGGCTCTGTTATTTCTCATGCTCCGTTTGACTGTCGGAGTGGAGGCCACCGATCCAAGGGATCAAGTCTTCGGTCTCATGGGCATTTTGAACCTACTTTTGGAGCTTAGCGGACGTCCTCGGACGGAGCTAGAACCGGACTACCGCGCATGTTCAACGCCAGCCAGCGTCTTCACCGATGCGGCCGTCTTCATCTTGGAAGAGACGAACAACCTGACCCTACTCACCGCCGTCCCTGACGATGCAGCCAAAGCAATCACCGGCCTCCCGTCCTGGGTACCAGACTTTTCAGCAGATGGACCCTCTACTTTCTTAGCCATGAGATGGCCAGCTCAGGAGGCGTATTTTGACGCTTGTCGCTCCACGCCAACCGAAATTCGCATCGTGGAGAACAGCATCTTACACGTCAAGGCCGTCTGCGTCGGTACGGTGTCCGTGTTGGGGGAAGTGTACTCGGAGCTGGCCGTCAACGGGAGCTTCACTCAGTGGGCCGATTTCCTACTGCAATGTGACCCAGTCTACAAGCCAACCGGACAGTGCCGCGTCGAAGCATTTTGGCGCACATTGATCGTCGACCGCGATGCCTTTAGCCATCCTGCCCCATTCAGCCTGCAGAAAGCGTTCCACCACTGGATCGCAGACCACGTCGTCTGGGAAGTCTACTGCGCATCAAAAAAGGGCGCAGACTTGACGGAATATCTAACCCGCTTAGGAAGCATCCAAAAGCTTGCACTCTCGGATGTCAGTAAAACGGTGCCGGGGCGCGAGGTCATTGAGGGGTACCTCAAGCAACTGGAGGATTGTGACAAGCTAGAAGAAGTAGATGGTCTATTTGACGGCTTCAGACACCACTGCCAGGCCTATGTCAACCTCGCGTTCGAGACTCTCTGGGAGAGACGCCCGTTCCTGAGTGATGGCGGATACCTTGGGCTTGGCAGCCAGTCTTTGCAGCTCGGTGATTCCATCTGGATCGTGGCCGGTTGTCCGTCTCCTGTCGTCCTTCGAAGTCATCCGGGATCCTCATCTTTGCCTGCGTCTCATCGGCTAGTGGGGGAGGCGTACTTGCACGGCATTATGCACGGAGAGGCTGTTGGCGAAAAGACCGTATGGGAGGACGTATGTATCAGGTGAATTATACCACACAATCTCTTTGGGCCTTTGGTCAACGTCCAACTTGCGCGTATCGTTTGTGCCCCAGAGAGACGAGCCACAGATGAAGCCAGACAGACATCCATCTGTAGAAGCAAAACAAAAAAACATACAACACCAGGTATTCGCTGGTCGTCACCGACCCAACTACTAATCCGGCCCTCATTGGCTTATCTATGGGAGAGCGGACGGGATCCCGAGTTTTCCAATGGGTATGGTCGTATGTGCTAGTCTCCGCAATCGAAGTTGATTATATCGTGAGAGTCTGCGGGAAGTCAAGCGAGGGGTTGATGAGGGAGGATTCCGACTCCTACATTCCGCTGACTTTTCCTTTTTAAACACCTTGGCCGCGTAAAGTCCCTCGCCTCTATCGTTTTCTTTTATTACCCGGTGGGGGGCCCCTAGTAGGTTGTTATGAGTTCGGTGAGTGTCGGTGAGTGTCGGTGAGTGTCGGTGAGTGTCGGTGAGTGTCGGTGAGTAGCCCCCTTACCGATTGGACGGCGGGGGTCCTATCGAGCGTGACCCCGGCTGCATGTACCCCGTTTCGGTGCTTTTCAGGGTCCCTCCCACTTGCCACCAGGTCAGATGGCGGAGGGAGGTACGTACCTAGGTGGTGACATTGTCAGGTGTACCTCAGGTACCTACCTACCTTAGGTACCTTACGCCGTAGATTGTTTCCCTCCGACCCAAAAATCAGGCGACAAGCTGCTCGTCCACCACAAACCCACCCACGTTCAAGCCCGTCGCGTCACTCATGAGCAAAGCGCTCGCTCTCATCGCCGCCCGCCCGCCAATTGACTCTCTCGCCCCGGCGTCAATTGACTTCCGGGCCGCAGAGCGCCCGCCTCAGCACGCGCGCCGTCACCCGCATCTTCACGTGCGCGGGATCTGAAGCTCTAACAGTGGATCCCCAAACCTCAAAGCGGCCGCAGACGTGGAACACTGCAACACTGCGACAATGCCGTCCCCCTCCGCGTCTTCCCCTCCTCCAGGGTCCCCGCTCCGCCCTCCCTCTGCCCGCGCCATCTGGATCGCCGACAACTGGACCACCATCCTCGGCGGCACCGTCTTCGCCCACCTCGCCCACTACCGGTACCTCACTCGAACCCGCCAGCCGAACCCGAGCCCCTTGAAGAATGCCCGCTTTTGGGCTCTAGCCGGCGGCGGATGGATGGTCTCTTACCTCGGCATCATCACCCTCATCGCCGTTGCCCAGGCCCGCGTCAACCACTATCGCGACCCGGACACCCGCGGTCTGTACGAGCACGACGGCCGTGACTGACGGATACCAAGCCAAGCACACCTCCAATCGAACAACACCGTACCTTAACCCGCCGCTCTCACGAAACCGGCCGTCATGTCCGCCGACTTCTGGGCCGGCTACATTAGCGGTGCCGTGGGCATCATCATCGGCAACCCTCTCGACCTGCTCAAAGTCCGCCTCCAAGCCCGCGAACCCGCGCTTCCCCCCACCGGCCCGAGCCCCACGCCGGCAGCGACTTCCCTCATCCGCTACTTTGAGTCTCCCGCATCCCTCGTCACCGGCTCCGCTGCCCCGATCCTCGGCTACGGCGCCCTCAATGCCCTCCTCTTCGTCTCCTACAATCGCACCGAAGCCGCCCTGAACTCCGCCCTCGACATCAAGTCCAGCCTCTGGACCACCTGGGTCGCCGGCGCCGTCGGCGGCCTCGCTACGTGGGTCGTCAGCACCCCGACCGAGCTGATCAAATGCCGCGCCCAGCTGTCCTCGCCCCCGACATCCAGCTGGGCCATCACCAAGGACGTCCTGCGCGCCGAGGGGATCCGGGGGCTGTACTTCGGCGGCGCCGTCACCGCTCTGCGGGATAGCATCGGCTATGGCTTCTACTTTTGGTCCTACGAGCTCAGCACGCGCTGGATGGGCGTCGCGACCGCCGACGCGGGTCGCGAGACGAACCTGAAGGAGGAAGCGGCCAAGGTCCTCTTCTGCGGCGGGTTGGCCGGTATTGTGACGTGGGCCAGCATCTTCCCGCTTGACGTCATCAAGACGCGCGTGCAGACGCAAGCATTCGAGGCCTCGGCAGAGTCGTCGCCTCTGCTCCCGGCGCAGGGATCAGAGCCGCCAAAGCGCGCCGGCGCGATCCAGGTAGCACGAGAGGCCTATCGCGAGGGCGGGACGAAAGTTTTCTTCAGAGGTCTCACCATCTGCAGCGTCAGGGCTTTCATCGTCAACGCGGTTCAGTGGGCTGTGTACGAGTGGGCCATGTACGAGATGGGCGAGGGCCGCAGACGGCCTGCCGCGACGTTAGACGCTGGACAGCCCATGTGAGTGCGACCATTACGGTGAACGCTGGTTTCGCATGTTTTCAGCCCACCTGGATGGGATTCCAAAAGTTTCCGCATTGTCGCCGGGTTGCGACCCTGCGGGAAAAGTTGCCGAATACTCTCCGGCAACACATACTTGGTCTTTGGGACGGGATGCGTTGACTTGTCTGAAATAGAATGAAGACCTATAAGAGAGCTACGACTTGACCAGGTTCAAGGTAGTTTTCTGAAGACAATAGACAGTACTAGATATTTGCTTTCTGCCAAGGCCCACGCACAATCATGACTTCTTCTGTTGAATCCAAGACCACTTCTCTCGCGGAACTCAACCGTGTCTTTTGGGAGTCAGTCATTCCCAAAACCTTTCCCTGCTCAAGTCTGACCCATCGATTGTAGTGCAAATGCCGACTCGTTTTACGACCAAGACTGGCTCAAGGTCTTCGCCGACCAGCTGACGCGCTTCCTGCGCACTCAAGCCCCGAACTTGGACTTCCGTTCCCGAGACACATCGAACCCCGTTCGTCTTCTTGACTATGCTTGTGCCTACGGAGGTGCATCTTGGGTATACTTCCTCCCGTGGCCCTGAACATGTCAAAAGAGGCTGTTCTTTCTGACGTACCGCCTCAGGCTCTGGCTACTTTCGTTGACGAGATCCTCGGTATCGACATCTCCCCGGCGATAGTGGCTCGCTTCAACGACTGCGCCTCCCGTCTGGGCTACGACCCCTCTCAGGCTCGTGCCGTCGCAGGCGACCTCGCCACCGACGCATCCCTAGCGGACCCCGCGTCCTTCGACGTCGTCATCATCTCCATGGCGCTGCACCACCTCGACGACCCGCCCGCCATGTTGAACCGGCTCGCGGAACGTGTGAAGCCGGGCGGCGTGCTCGTCGCCGTCGAGGCCATCGACGCCGAAGAGCAGCCCTCGGTCGCTCCCGGGCAGCGCCCGGATGTCACCCATGCGGCGCACCCCGGCCACGCGCACCATGGTCATGCCCATCATGCCCATCACGCTGCCCAAGGGGAATCCCATAAGAACTTTGAGCAGGAGGTGCTCAACACGACGAATCACCAAGTCTTTGATGAAGAGCTCTTCCGAAAGTGGTTCGTGGGGGCCGGATGCGATGACGGAAAGTTCACGTACATCGTAAACGACGAGACCAGTCACATACCCGAGAATGTCTCGCGAAGACCCGGGGGGTTGAACCGAAAGTTGGTCATTGCGGCCTCGGTCAGGAGTTAAATGAGACTACGCGTCAAATTCAGTGCCCATACCTTAGTCACAGAGAAACATTCCAAACATCGCAGACGATGCCCGTCGCACTTGATTTATCGTGCCCATCTTGTTCCAGCTGTCTCTTCTTTCGTAAAGTTAGACGGGCTATCCGTATGAACTTGGGAGAAATTTCGCGAAAAGTCTTGAATAGTTTTGAAACCATCTTCGGAAGGCAGACCTGCCCGTCGGCGTGTTCAGGAAGTGCCATAGAGAGGCTCTGCCGCCTCCATTCACCGAGCAGCTGGGAAGAAGTGTCCGAGTAAGAAACTAATAAGCTAGGCACATACCCTTGAACATCCGTGCGAAACTTACTTGCTGCTTGAGATCTTGATTCAAAACTCCCTGTTGACCTCTTCTTTGTCATCTTCTTACTCCCCTCACTTACACACCCACTCTCGACTGCATGTGACATCTGCCGCCTCCGGTGGGCACACCACTGAGAACCACCGACTTGGATCATACTTTATGACTCGAAACGTCTACGAAAAAACATGCTCAAATTTTCTCGGCGTTCAAGCCATGTACGGGCTCGAACATTCTTTGGTATTCGCTCGGAGCCTTCCCTCGGAGACATTTTGCCGGCCCGGGTGGCCGCTCCACATCCGACCCGGTCGTCTCGGCGACTTTCTACCGTGGGCTCCCCGGAGGCCCTCGGAGACATACGAGAGGGCCGCATCTCACATCGACAGCCATCCAGAGGAATATGGTATATTTACTTGGCCTTTCTCTCGGCTTACCCCTTTATTTATCACGATCTGAAAGATTCAAATTCCCCATTAGAGTTGACCGCAAGTATTCATGACGTCTCTTTACAAAACCCTTTATCGAGCATTCACATCCATAGTCTCACACCAAATGTCCAATAACTCAACAACAACAACCCCAATGCTTCACGACGTTCTCATCATCGGCGCCGGGCCCGCCGGTCTCGCCACGGCCACGGCCCTCTCGCGCCAGCTCTACACCACCGTCGTCTTCGACTCGGGCCTCTACCGCAACGCCCGCGCAACGCACATGCATAACGTCCTCGGCTTCGACCATGTGCCTCCCCCCGTCTTCCGCGCCAAGGCGCGAGCGGACATCCAGGCGCGGTACTCGTCCACGGTGACGTTCGCCGACGCGGCCGTCTTCAAGACGACAAAACTCAAAGACGGCCTCTTCAAGGCGGAGGACGCGGACGGAAATACGTGGTTCGGCAGACGACTCGTCCTCGCCACGGGCGTCACGGATATCATGCCCGAAGAGGTCCCCGGGTACGAGGACTGCTGGGGGCGGGGCATCTTCCACTGCCTGTTTTGTCACGGCTTCGAGGAGCGCGGCGCCGCGAGCGCCGGTATCCTTGGCTTCGGCATGCTGGGGAACGTCAAGATGGCGACGCATGTCGCGTACATGGCGCGCCCGCTCACGAGGCAAGTCACAATCTACACCAACGGGAACGACGCCTTGGCCTCGGAGCTTTCCACGTCCGCCCAAGGGCCGTGGAAGACGGATTCCCGCAAGATTTCCGGGATGCGCATGGGCGAGGGCACCAACGTCATCATCACCTTTGACGACGGGGACGAAGTTACGGAAGGTTTCCTCGCCCATGGGCCGTACACCAAGACCAACGGCCCCTTTGCGGAGCAGCTCGGGCTCGAGATGGCGGAGAACGGCGACATCAAGACGTCGCAGCCGTTTGGGGAGACGAACGTGTCTGGGGTGCACGCCGTGGGAGACTGCGGCAACGCGATCAAGGCTGTTGCGATTGCAGCCACGAGCGGCTCTATGTGTGCGGGTGGCATGGTTGTGCCGATGCAGATGGAAGCCAAGGTGGAACTGGATGTAGAGGCCATCGAGATGGTGTTGGGATGAAGCCTAGTGTTGCCGTGATCGCGACTCTCATCGCCCTCCGTAGAGGCTGGATGAGTTCTTGGATGCTGTCAAATAGATAGAGCGGGTTCAGCGGTCTGGCTTTTCGCGAACCGACGACGACAGACTCAGCCTAGACAAAGACTACTGCAAAATACACCCAAGTCGCTGCAGTCTCCAGCCCCTGAAAGATCCTGTCTCCTTTACAAGCCCAGGCATGTATCCATATCTATGTTCTACCACCCAGTTTCAGTCCCAGTACCGCCAAATCGTAGCTTCAGGGCCGTTGCAAACGAGTCACCGCACTCGGAGAACCGCTTGAGCAAGGCGGATCGCCGGTCTCGTGTATCATTGACAAGCTGCATACAGTTGCCCACCGGGCTGGGCCTCGTACGGACACAATGCCCCGGAAACTCATCGGCCAGCAACAGTGTCGCTGGCATCGAGATCGCCTACAACCACAGCCTCACCGTGAGTTATGAGTACACCTCTAGCCAATACTACACCTACCGCAACGGAGATGAGAGCCAGCTCGGTATGTCACCCACCAAACCAGCCGGAAATGAGCACAGTCTGTCCCATGCATGCCATGCCCCTGCGGTTCAACGTGCGCATTCAATCAGACCCGAGAAGGAGCAGATGAAGATCAAATGCCCGAGGGGGCATTTCCTCCAGAGTATCAAAAGAGTGGAGAGAGAGCTTCCTCCGGTGCCGCCATGCTCACAACCTTCGGGCTGTGAATCGTCCCGTCAGACGGGCCCGACAAGAAGCCAAAGCCAAAGCAACGCGACGCCGCGGACGATCCAAACCCGTTACGAACGCAGAGATGCGGGCTCATCAGATATACTCACGGCCCGACTCTTGTGGACATTGCATTAGTGGCGTCCAGCTGGCTTTTTGGCTTGCCCCCCTCCTCCCTTACCATCGTGGCATGCCGGGGCGTTAGGCAGCAGAATTTCTCAATCCATGCAGGTGTACTTCTCCTGACCACACACACACACACACACACACACACACACACACACACACACACGCCCACATCCGCACGCGCTATTTTCCAGAAAAGCTCGAACACCGACGAATCACTGTACTCGTAGGTATCTCTTGGGACGCCACACTTGAAGGGGGAACGTCCATGGATCGCGGATGAGCTTTCCCACGGATGCACCTCACACCGGTGAAGCTGACACGTCGACATGCACCGTCAGATTTGCAGAGCCTCCTGTTTCCCCTGCGGCACCCATTCTAGTCCTATATGCCCAGGCAGCGCTTTATTAGCAAATGGTCAAGTCTCATAATTCTAAAGTATCGCCGCTTCCCTGTCCAAGGGGCTTTGGGCGGTGTCTGGGACAACTCTTCCAGGGACATTGTGCGGAGCCAGCCTGCCGTGCCAGTACCATATTCTTTCGTTCAGGCTCTCTGAAACGAGATTCCATCCGTCAGACAAGACATTCATACCCCATCATCCCGGGCTCGGGAGTTGATGTGTCGCGGAGCATTAAGCTCTTGTGCCTCTTGAAACGGAGCGTTCTAGGCTCGTTCTTTGGTGCTTGAGAGGAAACGATGTCCAGGGGCCAATGAGCGCACCGCAACTTGGGTTGGCAATTGTCCAAACTTCACTACATACTGGTCAAAGTCTGCAGGAGGTCTTGCTGCGCAGTATCCATCTTGATGACCGTCAACTGCCCTGGTCTTACCGCTGCATTGAGAACACATAGCCCTCAAACATGCTTGCCCACAACTAATCTGTCAGCGATGGCCAGCAAACCGAGAGCGAAGCTATAGCCAAAGTCTACGTTGGGTTAACAAACGTCGCAGAATCAAGGCTCACCCCTCGCCATCGCCTCTTCGGGAACTACTGAAGATCATGCGCCGGAATGAGCCTGCCCCGGGAAACCCATTGCTTAACTCACTGCTCCACCGCGGACGAGGCGGACTGGAAGAAAGGGTTTCCCTGCAGGCCCCCTGCGGGAAGCCCGACGATCATGCGCAGATCGAAAGTCGAGAATAGAAGGGAGGAGGGCAGAGGGGGAAAAAAAGGCGAGGGTCGAGTTTGACGGGTGCCATCCCATCAATTCCGAGTCGGTTCATGGGACGAAACGGAGACCCTTCACTCGAGCCGCGGGGTTCCCTGGCGTGGGGGTTCAAGCGTCGGATACAGGGCAACATTTGCCCGAAACAGGCAATAGACCTCCTATTAAGTTGCAGTACTATAGCGAGCAAGACTTGCGCAAGGCTTTCAGGAACGTCGATAGGGGTGCATCGACCAGGGATCGAGTCTGCCTCACCCCGAGATGGCGGGGGGTTGCATCCACAAGACGGATGATGCACGTAACATGACGGAGTATGTACACTATGCTATTAAGTCGCAAGGGGGTCTGGCCTGGCCGTTCGGGACCATGTGAGCCGATTATAGAACGTTTCCAGCGCCGATGGTGCGTGGTGCGATGGTGCAAGGTGCAAGGTGCGATGAGGCTCCCGCCGCAACGTTTGCAGAACAAAACGCGCCTCGACGGTCTTGTCCATTCGTCAGGCCGTGCAGCGGGTGAGGGGAAATGAAATTGGAGGGCCGTTGTAACCGCCACGCAGCCGCTGTCGGCCGGAAATGATCACAGTTGGCGCCGTGTGGGTGCCAGAGACCACGGAATCCTTATCTCGGGGCATTCTCCAAAACATGACGGGGCGCAGGCTTGGACGGTGTTAGTCGCGCTGGGTAAATGACAACACAAGTCGGTAGCCATTTGGGCCCATGAATCCGTGACGCTGGTGACGGGCATGGGTGTCGCTGACAGACAGAGCAAAAGGGCGGAAACGTTTCACGCTCGGCGGAAAGCCGCAACTCTATCAGACTGGCCTCGGTGCAACGGTGGCGTGCTAATCTCCAGGATCAGAACCCCTCGCCCTTGGCAACCCTGTTGCGGAGAAGCGCGTCATATCGCGGCGGCCAGCCGTACTCGTACAGATCGATACAACTGGATGGCAAGGAATTGAGGCAAGATGCTGTTGCAAGGCGACTCCCCACATCCGGCGCCGGGATTGTCATGGTCGATCCAAGTGACCCGAGGACGAGGCCGCTAGACTTTCGCCGTCGCCGTCGCCGGCCGACCCTGTTTGGATGCTGTTTCTGCTGTCTGTCTGCAAAGTCGATCGCGGGTCCGTTTCATGCCAGCCTTCGGTCTATTTCTCATTGGACGAACAGGGGCGGCCCAGGCCTTCCCGCTCGAATTGGTTACTCCGCCGAAGCATCCTGACTTGCCGTTCTCGGGCGCCGGTGTATTCGGTGCATTCGGTATATTCGCTCTAGTGACCCAGCTTGTCGTCGTCTGTCGGTGCTTGTCATGTGTCTGGACAGAATTAGTAGATTAGTTGGGTCAAGAGCGTGGTTTGATCGAAAAGACAGGATTCCTGTACCAGAACAGGTGGAATTGTAGAAATATTATTTGGGACTGGCGACGAAGCGTTTTTGCTCGTCGGCATCAGCCCGGGCTGGACCGCCTATAGGCTGCAGCCGTATGGGATATATCCTCCACGATGCAAGTATCCAAAACTCCAGATGACCACTCAAACAGCTGGGGTCTCCAGACAGCACCATGATCAAACCATTCCGCTTCCCGGATCGCCATGATCATATCCCGTCGAAAAAAAACAAGAAAAAAACCCAGTACGCCGTGTGTCTTGAATTTTCCGTGTCCCCTTCTCGGCCTTCAGTACAAAAACAGCTCCTCAGACCTCGTGGTCAGTGACCGATGGAGGCGTGGGCTTGCGTATTCCGTCATGGGTGAAACCAACACGCTCGGGTTGTATATCGTGGCGCTTGTCAGACTCGTGTGAGGATCGCCTTGGGACATGGCCCACCCCGCTGACTCTGTGTCGTTGCCCATCTGTTGCACAGATGTATGTGGTACAGCTTCTGCGGCGGTTGTAGCGGTGGCATAGGCTGCAGAAGTAAACAAGTCTCCCGCCGGCATTACTGTCGGTTGCCTGTCCCCTTGGTACCACCACTGGTCTTCGAAGCCGTTGTCAACAGTCATCATGGCTGCAGAGAGTGCCTCCAGCTCTTGCCTCCTCCCAGGGTCCTCTCCGTCGCGAGGGGCCGGGGTGACGTTCGTCAGGGAGACATCACGGAACTTCACGGACAGCTCAGAGGCGTAGTCATCGACGTCTCCATCATCAGGGATGCCGTACTCGCCAGGCCACGACGACGCTGACCAAGGCAGCTCATCCTCTCCGAGCCGGAATCGTGAGGGCACCTCGGGTAAGGCCTTCCAGTAATCGGGGGCGTTCGTTGGGGCGCGTGGCCGTTGACGCGGCAGGGCCGAACTTCCAAGGGCATCTGGTTCAGCGTCCCACGGGCTGTCGTTCCAAGGCGGAGGAGCCGAGCTTCCTCTCTCGTGTGATGAACCCGACGACCGGCTCTCTTGCCGAGACTGCCTTCTTGGTTCAAGATGGGCCGGCATTGGTTGGTGCTGTGATGATTCTTGGTGGTGTTCAGGCGGCGAGCTTCGCGTTGAGTGGTAGGCCTGATGTGCGGGGGTTGTCAAGTAATTTGTAGTCGCCGGCGGGACTTGTCTGGGAAAGTGTTGAGCGCGATCGCGCATGCCCCTCGAGACGTAGGTGACCGAGTGCGGGTTGGGGGCATGTCTAGGTGAGAACGATACCCCAAACTCGAAATGGACGAAAATTTGGGGCCGCCGGGTCGTTGTTGTTGACGCCATATCGTGAGGTAGTTGGGGAGGAATAGGTTCTGTCCTCCACATGTTGGTAGGGGGGACGTGAGCGGTTGATATGAAGGCGAGGGAGGCGGCGGCAGAGCGGGCACGCAGACTCGACGGTGGTCTGGGCTAGTGTGAAAATAGGGACAAAGCGGAGGTGCAGTCGGACGAGCAGCACCGTCAGTCAAGGTATGCTTGGTATGGCCTGTTACGGTATGATGCGGTACGGAGGGGACTCGCTGTCTGCGTCTGTACCACCACGGGGCCGAGCTTGGGCTTGGGCGCTAGTGTCAAAGGTGTGAGGCGTGTGTGTTGCAGCTCTGGGCAGCGGGTAGCGTGAGCAGACGAGATGTGAGATCAGATGCTGCGGATCATCCCTCCGATGTAAGCGGCAGGCGGCAGGCGGCTTCAGCAAAAGGGTCGAAGGCGAAAAGGCCGAGACTGGAATGGGCACGTATATCGGGCAGACGAGCAGAGCAGCGAGAGGGCGCGAGACGCATCGAAGAGGAACTTGGAAGGAGAAGGACGCGGAGGAGGGGAAGTCTGTGGCGGAACGAGCAAGACACCGCCCGGCAGCGGTCCATCGACAGGAGTGGCAGCAAGCAGAGCCGGCGCAGGGAGCCCGAGGGATGGGGCAGGGAGGCCCAGAAGGACACCCAGGCCAGGGCAGCAGAGGCGAGGACGGGATTGGCGGTGCAGCGTTGGGTGCTGGTGTTGGCGTGAAGGGGTGAGGCGGGGAGAGGCGTGCGGCGTGAGACGGGGAGAGGTGTGAGGCGAGGCGAGGCGAGGCGAGGCAAGGCCAGGCCAGGTGCGACCATGGAAACGGTACGTCCCCTGCCTGGACTGTGTGCGAGCGTGGAGGGGGGCCAGCTGAGGCAGCAGAATAAAACGCCGTGTGGGCGACCCGTGTCTGTGGGTAATGACAAGTCGCAAACGGTAAAGTCGATGCCGGGAAGTAGTCGTAGTCGCAGGACTAGGAGTAGCAGCTAGTTTGATTGTGGTTTTTTTGATGCACCGCACGTCCTCGAGTGCCGGACTGGCGTCCAAGATGGGTAGATTGGCCTAAGCAGGCCGTCTGTGAGCAGCACCGACTGCACCAGAGGCAGTATCCGTACAGCCCCTCGGCGCCACGTTGGACTGGCGAGCCTCGGAAGTGTTGGTTTGTACGGCGTGGCTTCAGACGAACCGGTCGTTGGGCGCTTGACCACCTCACGGCGTGCCCGTGATGACCTAGGCATTGGGGGAGCGGCGGGTGTCCCTTCCTGATGCAGGCGGACGGGGACGGGGACGGGAATGGCGAGCTTCGCCCCTTCCCCTCGCGCGGGTGAAATGAGCGGACGGCGCTCTGCATGGCGCGAAGATGCACAGGAAAGAGCGGAATGGCGAGGGAGGCTTGGCCCAGCTTGGGTTGGTGGAAGGATGAGAAACCTGGCGACGACCGTCTGTACCTTGGGTAAGGAAGAGTACCTAGGTAGGTAGTCGGTGGAGGTACGTACCGGTCTTGCATTGGGTGAGTTAGGTAAGCAAGCATCACGCCAGCGGGGCTTGTACTTTCTCCGCCAAACTGTGCGCAGAGATACACTGCTTTCCCAGTTACCTCACCTTACCTACCTACACTAGGACACCCGATTATAGTGTTGCAGCGGCGGGAGAAAAGACAACGGAGTTCATACCACGGACGATCAAGAACGAGTGATCAGACAAGCTAACAGTACCCCCCCCTTATTTACCTGTGAGTACCGAGCTTTTCTAGCCCGTATAGACGTATCCTAATAATAGATACTACCTATATTAATTAGGCTAATTAGATCTAAGAGTCTTTTAGCTTAGTAAAATATTTAGTTAAATATTCTATAATACTATATACTACTATATAATACTATATACTACTATTCTTTAGTAATAATAAGTATAAAAAAAAAAAATTTAAGGGGTAAAATACTTAGAAATATTTCTAGAATAAATTTATATTATTTTATAGATAATATAGAAATATTAGAGTAATAATTAAGTATTTATATTAGTAATAATAGTTATTATACTAGTATTTAGTATT